>MU913892.1:19135-36338 GCA_036418165.1 Cooperia oncophora | reverse complement strand
ATTTAAATACCATGCACACATAATTATTTCGCCACCCTGTAAATGCGCCTACTTCCTATAAAATGAATTTTGTTAAGTTTTTGCAATTTCGTCCATCACCTGCCACCAGTGTTACAGCACAATCACTATATCTTTCCAACAGATGGGACCACCATTCAACTACGGGAGGGCCATCACTGCCCATCTTAATGCCAGTTCCCAACTTGACTGCATTATTCAGGGGTAATTCGATGAGAAGCAGATTGAGCCCTAAATTAGGCCGATCATATGCGACTTCAGCTGTTTTGATCAACAGAAGGCCATCACTGGGACAGCTCGCCGATCGCCCCAACTGACGTCAACAGCATTATATTCGGTATTATATTTATTTTATTATATATTTATTTATTTTATTATTCAGCTGCTAGAAAAACACAAGAAAAAAAGGAATGCGAGGTGTTTGGAGGCTTCCTGGACATTGACAGCGGGTCATTAGTGATGATGCAGTCTATTTAACTTAGACCATTTTACATTTCTCTCTCTATTTTATTTGAATGAGGCTTTCCAGGTTTATGGATGAGAAGACTTAAAGGCAGTGGGAACGGCTGCTTGAGGCGGGCAGTTGTTAGCGGCGTCCACTTCACTACAGTGTCAGTCGTCCCTATGGAGACTACTTCTATGAAATCGTTAGGAACATCGTGAGAATTGATTTTTTTGTCAGACAGTACTCCTATGTTACGTTTCTTGAAAAAAGGAGACTTACGTAGCGATTAGGAGGAGAGTGTGCTCTTTCATCTTGTCGTCTATAACTATCGTCATGATATCGCGGACGAACATAATTGAAAAGTGAGGAGCCCGGCAGAGCTGAAATCACAGTTATAGATTCCAAGAGGTAGATAACAAGGGTTACGGTTTTGCTTGGCAACCTCCTACCAAGTACAGAGCAATGAGTAGTAGTCCACTTTCCGACATCAGGCATGAAAGAGCACATTTCACGGTCAAACGGGTAACCGGAATCAGAGCCACGAATTCTGGGGAAGCGTTCTTAGAATTTCAGTCCCGATGAATACTGAGCTTGAACAAAGACCCTTGACCCCATATAGGACACTACCAACTCCCATCTCAGGCCTTTAGAAGAATGCGCTATCCGTTACGCTACAGGACCGTTCTTGCCCTCTCATGCTCAGCTCAAATGGCCATGGCACAAAAAGTACCGTAAGGGTTCGAAGTCCCCGCCCTGCATCGAGCCTTCTTGCCCTTACCAAGCCATCTTTGGGATAACTTTTATCGAGTCGCTGAGTCAAACAACGAATATCATAAAACAACAGTAACAGTTGAAGCATTACAACGATGTCGCTTAACAAGCAAACGTACTCAATAAAAGCTATGATAAATCGTGGACATTCTCATCTTGCTCTGGGCCTTGACGAACGAAGATAGACAAAGCGGACCCTACACCACAACCACGCGGTCTCGCTGAGCTCTACACGAACCTGCCGAGACTAAATGAGTACCATCAGATATAAAATAAAAAGTACCGCATGAATGAGAGTAAGAATGGAGGCCGTTCCTATGAGTATGAGTAATCGGCCCTAGTGATGTGGGGGAAAGCGGTAGATCTGGAAAATTAATATTTGATCGAGAGCACAATTTCATACATGTTCGAATATTAGTACAAAGGGAGACAATATGTAGAAAGGCTGCCAAAATCAAGTACAGACTGGCAATCATACCACCCAAGCAGCCCGTAGTTCCTTTCCCTGAATCAAGAAAGATTCGACGAGGTTCGCCGCAGTAATGGTCCAAGAACTCTCCCACACATAGTTCGCTCAAATATCCGTGGAAGCGGAGCGTCGCAGAAGGGGGGTGGGATGGCCCAGTCCCTCTCCGCTGCCTTGCTCTATTACATATGCATCGGTACGTGACTCGATTTAAAAGCAGAAGGGCTCCAGTGGTGGAAGCGCTACAAGGCAGGGCCCTGCACCATGCCGGATTGCGACTCGACTCATTGCAGTAATAATAACTGTTCGTCTTCGATGAAGACGACCCAGTCGAACCGTCTTAGTAAGGTATTTCATCTGAAAACCTCGTCAGCACATTAAGAAAAGATCGGGCTAAGCGTTTTGTAGTCGGGAAAAAAGTCAGTTCCGCGTCGATAACGTCGACAACGGAATGTAACATTGTCACTGATTACTCCTACCTGCTGTGCTTTTTGCTGGAGACTTCCTGAAGTCAGCGCGGATTTCGTAACCAATTCTTCCGGTTTTAATGATTGCAGGGCGGGCGAAACTTCGCTTTGACCGCTCCCCAACTCTTCACTCGAGCGCGACAAAAAGTGAAAGCAGATTCGATATGTATCTGGCTCATTTCGCGTTGCGACGAGATCGCCGATGTTCTGTCGGAGCGGGAGACGATTCTTCCAGTGGATAAATGTTTATTTCTTGTCGTGAGTTCACCGATTCCTCAGGGCCGTGGGCTGTGAACAATGCCTCAGTAGTAACCAATTAGGCAGCGTTCAGGCTTCGCGACGACGCGCGTCGACGCGCGTTACAGAGCGTCGTCAGCGCTCGTTGTCATTGCAACAGCGCTCGAACGCGGGAACGCAGCCACAGACGGTATTGATCGGCGTCAACCGCTACTGCTCGAGAGAGTATAGGAGCACAGGAGGATGCGTTTCTTCAAATCACACTGTTTACTATCGATTGACGCCGGCCGCTAGAGTTTTGGCAGAGTATAGAGAGTATAGCAAAAGAGTACCGGACTTTGTGTTCAAGCAAGGCGTACCTTCCTATTCTCGCATATTCTCTCGAAGCACTAGCGCCCATCGTCTATCGATACACGTGCAAGACTGTGCGCTCCAGTACTCTTCCGGTAGCATTGGAGCGCCGCTGCCATCTGCTCATCCCGAAGTCTGAACGCTGCCTCAGGTGATGTCATCCCTCAGGTGATGTCATCCCACAGGCGAGTCTCTCAGAGTGGGAGAATGAGGTATGGAATAGGTGCATAGGATGAACACCAGCGTTGCTCTCTTGCCATAACTGATCGGGATGAAAAAAATAACAAAATTCATGGCCAAGCTAGCCCAGCGGGAAGTGTAGCGCCGATATTTCGATTTCGATACATTTCCTGGCTTGGTTTATCTCATTATGTCGTGGGAACGCACGGATTAGGATTCGCTAATGCGCTCGATGTTAGGACTTGTGTATATTTGAATCCGTTACAGTTCCACTAGTGAGAAAGTTCGAGTAACCAGTTATTCGTGTACATTTCGCACTAGCAAAAATAAAAGAAATTCGCCGATGTCGGCGGCACTCACCGTCATAAATACTTTCTGTGACCCTGTCGAGATCCCTGAAAAGTAATCAATAAGTGAAACTTTTACTTTAATGCATTAAACTAAGAAGGGTTCACAGTGAACATAAGTCACAAAGCACAAATCCGATGCCAAGCTGTTAGCTACCGTAGCGCCTCGTCGGTTGAGCCAATGGTACGATTGCGAATACGTCGGTCACGATTCTTGCGGCGAATGTAGGCAGCTGCCGATTCCCAGCTCTCTTTGCCACGAGTACTGTAAGCCACAAAGCGTTACCATCGAGCTCTTACCTCATCAGTACTGCTCTACATCTCGTCTACGCCGACTGTAGTGGTGAGATGTGACACACAACACCAACATAATCTGGTTAGAAACCACAATATACAAAACTGTAGCGCTGGCTGTCTAAAGCCGGCCGTGCACTGCCAATTCTATGAGCTAGCCTAGCTACGAACTATTGGCTCGAAGCACACAACGTAATCAACTGACGTCGTGATCTGCGAGAGCCAAGCACTGTTGGCATTGCTCGGACGGAACAGTGGGTTTGTGTAGTAGAGTCTGAATGGGACACCGTAACCACAGATTACTTCGTCTACACTCCTCATCCCTGAGACGGAGTAGGCGTGGCATTTGAACATGGCATAGAATGGGTTAAGCAGCGTTCAGACTTCGCGACATCAGCGTTTCGGTCGCGCGTTCGACGCGATCGATGCGCATGCTTTCGACTGCATCGATCGCGTCGAACGCGCGACCGAAGCGCTGCCGTCGCGAAGTCTGAACGCTGCCTTACACTTGGGATATTTCAGTTTGAGACAACTGTCATCTTGTTCTGTGTTGGACAGAGACATGACCGCAATTGTGTCAAAATGAAAACATCTCTTCAAAAGCACAGCCACAAAACGTTTAGTTGAAGTACGCAACCACGTCTACCCCATCTGAGGGGTTTCGAGTGTACCTCATGACACGAACACACTGATTTCCATTCTGCCTACTTTTCTCTGGACTCCAAAAGGACTTGACACCATAGCACCCACACTGAGCTTGTCCTACTCCCGGGAGCTACTGATTAAGTAGACCATCAATCACTTCTTGATTACCAATGTAGTTTAATTAAAGGCACATTCCGCGATAAAATAAGGCTATGACCTCTCAAATGTGTCGGACGATCCGGAAGGCGATTTTGAGGCTGCGCTACTTTCAAAATGTGAAAAACGGCAAGAACTCCGCTAGAAGCTGACTAATTAGGCCCATGGACACCCCTTAGGCCCATGCCGACCCTCACCGGCTGCTAGCTACTAGCTAGTAGCCACTATGTTATCTTTCTCTATAACATTTCGGACTGCTTTTTCTGCTGCTTTTCTCCGCTAATCAGATACTTAGCACTTTTTTGTGCCTATTGAGTTCCGTTTCCCGCAATTTGCGGTCGCGAACTGTGCCTTTAAAGGCAGTTGGCACGATAAACCCCTGGAGGCGACTAGGATCAATAAAGACTCCTGGCAGGATAGGATTCCGCGACCTTGGGCAGGCGCTGCGTAGTGGTCTCCGAGAAAGGTGTCCTCATAAGGCCCCTATTATGCCACAACTTTACGTCTCCAAACGCCCGCCACGCCCGCCCACAAATGGACGACCGTTCCTGACGCTCGTATTCATTCATTTGCTAAGCAAATTATGAAGCGAAGGGATTGGTATGAAGCGGCCGTGATGCTGCATACATGGGTACATATGCAGCCGTATCTTCGGTAGCGGTGATTGGTAAGATGCCTACGGGAAACTCGTCCGAAATCGATTTACAAGTCACTGAGAACGGAGGCTTTTTCTTCGCAGGATTTTGACCGTTTCACTTCTTTCGCCATTTCCCCACTATACAGCGCCCTACTAGCATTTTAGGCTAAGTAGGAAACCATCGTGCCAACTCTCTTTAAGCGACCTGAGTCGCAGCCCTACGCGCAAACCAGCAAGTATTTCCTGGCTAGTTGACTCGGGACAGCAGTTTGACGTTATGCCCATTAGGTCCTGGTATGCTACGTCCTATATCACTTATATCACTGCCTTATTTCAAAAAACCAATAATCAGAAAATAGAACAGATGACAAAAAATGGAACTAAATGGAACTGAATGAACAAATGACATTTCATAATTAAAGCCGCTGCCGTGAAGGGATCTGACAGGGATCCTCAAAAAATGGTACAGATGAAAAGTTTAGAGGCAAAGTCCGCGATCATTTGCCATCACAGATAGTGGATTAGGTGTCTGCATATAGACCACAAGGTGTTGAGTAATTCATAGTGAAGAAAATTCAGAAAAAACATGCGAAATGCCCTAAAATTACCCCTTTCGACCCCAGTTTGTACGAGCCCACTTAACTACACTCCAACACTGACGCTGCCCCTCCCTACAGCTGATTCCCTGATCAAGAACACTACAAACCGCAACAAGTGACGATTTTCATGCTTTCGTCTACACGTCCTCGGGTTCACGCATGAAACGCGGGCCCTAAAGGCAGGGTAGGGGGGCGGAGTCACTGGAAAAAAGGAGACGTCACGATCTGTTGCGCTACAGTCGCTCATATATTTTGCTCAAACGTACGATGTTCTCGGGGCCACACTACCCTGCGGATGCTATATCTTCAACTTCTGTACCTGATCGCGGACCGTGTCTTTAACGACTGTTGAATTTTTGTGGCAAGGTCGTGAAATGAACGGGAGAAAAAGTAAACCGTCATGACCAAGCTGATCTGACGCCACAGTGCAACTTCGAGTAAACTAGCCAGAAATGCTGGTTTGCGCTGGTGGTACTTGCATCTCCCGCACTACACCCCAAGGATACAAGTTCTCCAGCTTAAATATGAGTTCTTGTCGAACTCTTGGTGGTGATTTTCGAAAGGTCAACACAAAAACTCTCCTGAAACCCATTCAAAAACAGCCATTCTTTCGGCCAAATGGAGGAAATCCACCTAGTGATGGGCCGCTTAGTCGATATCGGCAGTTTGAGTGCTGCTTCCATATATCTTCGACTTTCAAATATTTGGGAGACGACGCATATATTGGATTGGATGGTGAACACCATTAAACCTTTAGGCAACTGTTAAAGTACGAGAAGGATCAAAATTTGGGATCTTTGAAATTCGTCTAATCAATTACTTAGACACGCGAGGTCAACCCAACACTTTGTCAAAAGAGTACTTTAGACAAACTGACCTCGGCTCTTCTGGAGCAGTTTCCATCTCTTGTTCTTTGAGTTTAAGCGGTTGAGGCTTTTTAGGCGTTTGTTTGGGCTCAATCGTCACCTGAAAACAGCTGTCTAAACTTTCTTTCAAGAAATGCTCATAATTTCAGTTGTTTTATTATATGGGCTGCTATTTGTTGCTACAGTCACAAAAAATGATGAGTAATGGGCAAAAGGCTCGACCCTAGGAAGGATTCGAACCCGCATCTTATGCTCTACGGTTGAGTGCGATTCAGGTTACTCCACCAAGGCCGCCTTTTACCCTCTCAACTGATGTTTTGTGTCATAGCTTTACAGTAACTACACGTTTACCGTGATGGGCCGCTCAGTCGATATCGGCATAGGGAGTGCTGCAGGGCTGTGGCACAAAAGTCATTGATGAGAGTGTAAAAGAATGGCTCCGATGGCATAACGACTAGTGCAGTAGCCCAAAAAGAGTGAGGTGCGAGTTGGAGTCTCGCTTGAGGTCCAGTTCCTTGTCAGTTACCTTGCGATAACTTTTGCTCCCAGTATGCCTTTTCATAGAGAGATCCTCAGTCAAAGCTTCCTTCCATTAAATCAGTAGCGCCGTAGGTGACAAGACTTCAAGGGGCATTGTAATATTCATTCTAAGAAAGTGGTTGCCAGGACGCTAGACCTCGCGGACATGTATAGAGCTCACTGTGAAAATGCTAGAACTACCGCAGTTGAGAAAAGACTCTTATCTGAGTCTGAAAGGGCGGGAACTCCGGAGAGGGCGAACCAATTTCGATAATGGTAGTTTCATCCGAATGACGTTAGTCTCCTCCCCCCCCACCCCCGCCGCAGTTATTAATTCCCAAAATTGAATACTTGAGTAGATAAAGAACATTCCTAATGCTAATGTTAGTTGACCGTGGTGACTGAAAGAGCTTGCTCCAGCTTCACAAGAGTTCACAGGTTTCATCAGAGTCAGATACCCGAATATGTAAAGCAGCGAAAAACCAAATGCTCCCCCCCCCCACTTCCCTGTTGCTGGACGTCCCTATGTTTCAATCTGTTCTCGTTATCAGAGATGCAAAAATGGATTGAAGTGTTAGAAGTGATCACTTTCTCCGCCTAACTCTGAAAAGGAAGATTCAAGGATTGGATTGACCCACTTTTCTCACTCTTTGCTGCTGAAATGACATCGAAAATTTCAGAGGGTGCCAAGCAAATGATGGGATAGAGAACAGTTGCTTGAAACTTTGGAGAAAAATGCATTTGTTCCATCTAGCAATCTCATGGCGAAAGAACAAACATAACAGCAAGACCAATACCGGTTTCCAGACGAGAGAATCCGATGTCTACGCCCAGGTTGGCTGTCAAAAGCGTCAACAACTTCACTTTCTTCAATAGCGTCCGGCAGCATCAGAGACTAGTAAAGTATAGCCATCGATCTAGCGTGTGCCAGTGTCTACTGGCGTCCACTATCGTCCCGAGGTCACAGGTAGTATAGATGTGAACTAGCGTCTGTCAGCGTCACCCAGCGTGCACCAGCGTCTACCAGCATCCGGGAAAGGAGATTATGGCGCGATAGGAGGGTAGCAGACAGCTGGTACCCTCCTATCGCGCCATACTCTCTACCAGCAGTCTGCTACCCTCCTATCTCCCCATACCTACCAGTTGTCTGCTATCCTTCTATCGCGCCATAGTCTCCTTTTCCGGATCCTGGTAGAGCTGATGCACGCTGGTAGACGCTCAATCAATACCTATACTTCCCTTGCCCACGAATTGCTAATAGACGCTGGTAGACGGTGGCGGACGCTGGCAGGCGCCAGATCGATATCTGTACTGTACTAGTCGCTGACACGCTCGGAAAGCTAGTGGACGCTATTAGCCGCTGTTAAACGCTGCCACAACGTATGAACGCAGCCTAAGGCTCAGTGGGAAAGGAACGGAGTAGTCTGCCTTTGATGGGGCTAGAAGTTAATAGCTCTTATTGGATGGGGTATGAATGTGATTCAGTCGCCAGGCCCTGGGGTCAATTTCATATCAGAAACATCAGCGCAGAAAGTCGATCCCGGTAATACCGCTGGATGGGATGAGGTGCTTTTTTGAAAAAGTGAAAATAATGAGCGCATTCAGCTCCGAAAGAATTCTAAGAATTTCTCTCTACCACATGAGTGAGGTGGAAACGCGAGGAATCGCTTTCTTTTTCAATATAGGTAACACCAAAGCACCAATTCCATCCTCATGCAATTATGTTGAAGTATTAAGTAGTGCTGTTGATGCACTCCGTTCGATTAGCATCTTAACCTCGCAATAATGTGGACAGGTCCTGTTGCAATTGTTAAGAAACTTGTTTCAGTATAGAAGCAACTCACCTCAGTGCTAATCACATTCGAGCCAGCAGCTCTCGTGTAGGGTTTCGGTTCAGCGGGTTTCTTCAGTTCGGCCACTGTAACGAAGTAGTTGGACGCTGCTGGGGTTTTCGGTTCTGTAAGGACATTGTAAAGATTCATAAAACAGTCAAAATATGACCATACTCAACCCCTTTTTGTTCGCTTTCCGCTCGAACGAACGAGACTGTTCTGTATCGTTATTTCATTTATTGCCAGCGCCCGCAACAAGAAAAACCTTCATGGTTTCTTTTTTATAAAGGAGCTTACTTCACGTGAAACCCACGTTGAGCAATTCGTCTCAGGTAATTATTCACTTGATTAAAAAACGATTATACATTGCCCAGGAACCGCAGTAGCAGGTTAACCGTTAGATTCTGATAAACTGTCCAAAAAACGTCATTGCTCATAGGTGTGAGATCAAAGATATACTCGAAATCCCTGAGATCGGGTAGGCGTGGCCGCGTACATACTTGATTTCAAAATGGCCGCGGCCCAGCTTTTCGTGAGATTTTGTCATTTTGGAGGAGTCGTGATCATGTCTACACCTGACACAGAACAAGATTACAGCTGTTTCAAATTGAAGTATATCACGGGAAACCCGTTCTGTGCCATGCTCAGAAGCCACGCCTATTCCGTTTCAGTAACTGTTCTTCGTGATCACTTTAGGACAGTTTATGGAAATCATCCCCAGAGTACAGATTTCCGCGAAGCAATGGAGGATCTCACCTTTGATTCAAAGACTCAAAGGCAGTTTTCACGATAATTTCATGTATTCTTTGCTGCTGCATGCTGGCTTTGGACGAGCCTACCGATGGAACCGTTTACTGCTGGCAAAAAGCCAGCAGTTCGTTCCACGTCGCTCTACGTTAAAGGCACTTTCCGCGATAAAATAAGGCTATGACCTTTCAAATGTGTCAGACGATCCGGAAGGAGATTGCGGAGGCTGCGCTACCTTTAGAAAGTGAAAATCGGCAAGAATTCCGCTTTAAGCTAACCAATTAGGCCCATGGGCGCCCCTTAGGCCCATGCCGACCCCCACCGGCTGCTAGCTACTAGCTAGTAGCCACTATGCTATCTCTCTCCATTCCGAATGGTGAGAGTGAGGTGATACGATAAAAGAGCTGATATCTTTATGATAACGACGAGTGGAAATTCGTACAAACATGCGTTTTCTTCATTGCATGCATGTACAAGTTGGGGTCGATATGGAATCCTATTTAGGGCATTTTCGGCTGTTTTTCTGCTGCTTTTCTCCGCTAATCAGATACCTAGCCCTTTTTCGTTCCTATGTGGGTTCCGTTACCCACAATCTGTGGTCGCGGGCTTTGCCTTTAAGGCAGGCGGTTCATACACGTAGGCACGGGCGGTCCACAACGGCACGTCCTCGTGCTGTGATGCTATACGTCCAATGGTAGGCGGCGGGCGAGGTGGGCGTCCGGGTCGGTATGCTGCTGCTCAGTATGGCGCTGTGAGGGTACCCTCCTCGGAAAGGGCGCAGCCCCTGTTCAGGGTCACGGTATTCTGTCATGCCTATCGTGTTGATCCTACTCGTCTTTAGGGATTATCGTGCCAAATGACTTTAAAAGAGGCACAATTGAAGCTTTGGTACGATAGAGGGGCAGCTGGAGTTGAAAGTGGAATTCTCCATTGGTTAGCGCCATTCTGCATTCTAGGTCCCTGTATACATTTTTTGAAGACAAAATGCGCAAACCCTTCCTAGGATCCTGGTCCTTGCCATATGTGAAGAGAATGGGTTCACAGCCGCAGTAGTGTGCCAATTTCGCGCTCAAAAGTGCACGGGAACGGGCTGGAGGACTGTGACACCTGAATGCCGTCTCCATACTTCGCCCGCGCTGCTGCACGGGCTGCTGCACGGCCAACCACACACCTTTCCATGAACAAACGCACTACTTGTTTGCGCTCTCTCGCTTCTGGGTTTTCTACAGCTGAACGCGTGTTTGGCAGTGAGAGCTTGTCATCGACGCATGTACTGCACTCAGGGTACAGTATCGTTGTGTGAAACACATGGTGGGGGGGGAGGTCGCACTCGGGCGGGTCGTATTTGGTTGTTGCTGAAAGAGGGGGGAGGGGGGGGCGCGTCGTATGTTCCTTTGAGAGAATTTGCCAGTTGGGGAAATTTTTCCCGGCTGTTGTTTTTCGTGGATTTTTCATGCTTGATGTGTACTACCAACCCTCTCCCCAACCTCCCGCCCGAGGGGGGGGGGTTGCCTTACCGACACCACCATTTCACACATCCCCGTGCTGTACCCCGACTGCACTTTGAGGATGGCGCGAGCGGAGTATGGAGGCGGCTCTCGATCTCTACCTTAAGCCCTGTGCATTTTTGAGCGGAGAAAGTGGCACATTACTGCAGCTGCGGACACATTCGACTCTGAGGACCGTTCTTGAAGAAGAGCATACAGTCTTTAAGCTTTCGGAAACACATCTCCTTCTACTCATTTCCTTCAGCGCCATCTCCCAAACCGAATTCGAGAAGAATCACGATTTTTCATAAGGGTGCTAATTTGAACCACGTTCAACCCACACAGGATAAGCCTCCGTCCTATACAATCTTTTTACTGCTCACTTTTAACGTTTTCTCGTCAGCATCATTGCCACTGACTGATCCCACTTTTGGTGATGTTCTTAGGCTGCCTTATAATGAAGTTATGAATTGGTGCGTAATAGGAAGCGCCCCTTCGAGGAAACATGCTTTTCTTGGCGAATACGGTATCCCAAAAAATGTCCCTGGGAGAATTTTTGGAAGCATTTTTGTCTGTGCTCAATAAACAGCTCTCCGGGAGAGTTTCTGGTTTTCTTGTGCTGACTATTGCTAAGACTCCAAGTCACAGTTCCTTTCTATGGAAACTGTCTGACTTTTTTCTGAACATTGCTTGGCTAGATGGTATGAGGAACCAGTCCTGGTCGAGAAAGTCTTATAAACTTTGATATCTAACAAAAAACAAACAAAATGGCTGAAAACTGTTGAGTATAGTTTGAAATTGAGGATCTGCCAGTATTGCCTGCACCCACATCAATGTATAGTCTGCTTTCGTCAATATTGCATAAAAATTTAATTAGGTGAGGTCCTAGAACCCTAGAGGGACTTCTCCTGTTTCACGAAGCAACTGAATCATGCTCAGCTAACTCGAACTTAATAAACTTATTCAAAAAAACTCAGCAACGAAGGAAAGTAGCTTCGCCCTGAAGATTCTGAACGCCGTTAGCGATGAGATCGACCAGGAGTAGGCCATGACGAGTTTCGAAGAAGTACCTGGCGACGGTGAAGTGTGGATGCTGGCCGGCGCGCTTTGCATGTAAGACAGCTTCCGAGCAACCAAGTCAACCGCTTTCGGCTCAATCTTATCTAAATGTTAGACACACGTAGTACTTTATCTATGCTACATTCCGTAAAAAGAGTAAAGCAAAGGAAAAGAAAGCAACACAAATGAAACAATACGTTGAAGACATGCTCCGCGTTCATTCAGTGCACAAGTATCTTAATTGGACATTTTGGTACTGCCCGCAAACACGGTGAGTGTACTATTTCGCAGCTCAAAAATACGTGAGAAATGCGCTACCCCCTTGCGACGAGGCCAAGGTCCCGCCCAATGGGCACGGAAACGCCAAACTTCCATTTGTGAAAGCTTCCCGATGGAGCGGTAGCGGCTCTCACCATTTCGCATGATGACTGAGGTGATTAAGAGAAAGAGCTGATCCGAACGAGTGAGAACTCTTCCGATCACGCTTTTTCTCCGAATTAAGCGCGGACAAACGCGATTCTTCGTGGGGCTCTATATGCTGCATTTCCCGCGGGGCTTTTTTCTACCTTCCATTTCTCCGACGTTTTAGTTCCATGTCATTAGTTTTGAGCTGCACAAGTCACCATTCCTGAACGCGGAGCGTGCCTCAAAACCATAATTTATCGTAACTGATCTAAACAATCATCCACTAGAATACTATCGGAACACATCAACATTCAAGCGTGCTCATACACTTTATAAGAGGTCTGTACCTTAAAAATAACTTATTGATAGACCTATAAACGAGTCTAGCCTCTTCGACTACTAGAAACCTTCGCTGGATTGAAAGGGGCGTGGCAGCATGAGTGTGCCACGGCGCCAAACCCGTTCTCTGCCAGTTGTTGAAGCGGGTATGCGACAATAGTTGGTAGAAAACGAGTGATAGAGGACGATATTATACAGTTTCGTCACCTTTTCACTTCAACAACTGATGGAGTATGAGATTGGCACCGCGCCAAATTCATACCGCCTGACACGTCCCTTCGCCCGCGGCGTAATAGACTATAGGTTCTTCTGCGCTTTACTGGTTTTGATGATATAGTTCTGGTAACATGAAACACTGGGCAAGTAGAGCGAATGGTGGCTGATTTCGGCTGCGCATGTGAAAAAATCGGTTTGCAGCCAAATTTGTCGAAGACGATGTTCATGAGGAAACGGATTGGTTTCTGATGCCCCATTCTCGCTCAACGGAACCAACCATCTCTGAATGATCTAGCCATGTGTACCTGGGTCCGCATCAGAAATGTGATAAACAACCTAGCGCTAGAGCTGAGCAGAAAGAGGTGCTCGCGGAGCATTCAGGAATATCAACAGGGTAGAAGAAGACGAAGAGCCTAAGATTTTGTGCCCGCCGCTTGAATTCTGCGGTCCTTCCTGCCCTATACTATGCCTCAGCCACTGCTACTTTGCGAAAGCAGGATAAGCTGTGGTGGCCATCAAAATAGCGTTACTGGAGGTGATTCCGTGCTCTACGCAAGTGAGAGCGGGAATCCGAAGGTCTGCACCGTCTCGACGATTGAGGATCAGGCCCGCAGTCGCACTCTTCAAGTTTTCAAAGATCGAGAGGTTGCCCGGGCACTTCATGCGTTTTGGAGATGGCCGTTGAACCATGTTATAGAATGGATTCTATGGGATGTCAAACGAAAACCTTGACGATGACCAACCATGAGACTAAAAGCATAAAAGCTCTGAAGGAACGGTCTAATGTTTACCGCGGCCGCCAGCGCAGAAAACCCATTTGATAACCCTGGCGTCGTAGGGACTGGAGACGTCACCGGGCCCGCTAGAGCAAGGTTTAATGCCAAGGGATCGACGGAGCTAACAAATTATACTTAGTGTTTGCTTTGTAGCTGAAAATGCAGCTCTTTCTTGTCGTCGACAGGGACAGGCCTCCACGGTAATGAACCCCCACCCCCCCCTCTCTTTCGGCAAGTGGACTGTGATTCACTACGATGAGATAAGTAGCAGCAGGAATCCCAGCAATGAGGGACTCGAAAAGAGCGAAGCAGGTGAAATCATTAAGATATTGATGAAAAAACTAATGTGATATTGACCAACCAGAATTCCCCAAACATCCAGTTTCATCGCGTTCTTCTCTCACATATTCTCAAGTTGACTGCGAAAATGATAACTCTATTCAATGAGCTTGCGCTGCGCTTTTTTCTGCTTCTTCATTGCTGTTGGACTGGTTTCATCCACCACTTAGCCTTTTGGGAGCCTACTAAGACTATCTCGAAATGAGCCCTTAAGTGTTTCGAGATAGCATTGCCTCGAAAAGCTTTGGGGGAAATGGCTAATAGTAAAAATGCAGACGGTATTGTGCGGACAGGTTTGATTATTACACTCCATATCCTAGAGATGGGAAGGGGGGGGGTCCTTGGCTGCGCACTTCATTGAAACGTAGCGGCAGCTGCGCTTTTAAAGAGATAATGTGTTTCAGGACAGTCGCGATCATGTCTTCACTGTACCAGGTAAGTAACACTTGTATCGAAAGGGAATATTCCGCTAACAACGCATGGCCATGTTCAAGTAAGGTCCGCAGTCACGCCCACTTCATCGCTGGAATGTGGAGTGCATCGGTTCTCCAGTGATCCTGTCCAACGCCATTTCATAAAAAAGGGACATGTCTAGTCTAGAAGCGGTAAGTGCGAGCAGTAGATCCTTGGTCTCGCCCTTTGGTAAGGAAGCCCAGAACAATTTGCTGGGTTCCTGGACCCAGTGCCGGAATCTGCTCATTTTCAGTGCTGAGCGCTCCACCTTGGGCATACGCTCTTCGTTCAACTCGGAAAACAGTCGAAGGTTGAAGTACCATTGGCAACCTGGCCTGCCCGGTGGAGAACACCAGGGCAGATAATGCAAGGGAGAGGCTTCCATATGGTGGTGGAGCGTACTATTGAAAACGAAGGTCCAAGACAATTACGGTAGGGAAGGCGGACATCTAACAATCGCTGAGGTACGAATCACTCGAAAAAAGCGGCTACCAGTTCGCTTCAGAAACCCGTCGCGTTTTATAGCAAACCGAAGTACAGGGTTACCTCATTGTAGAGCAGAATGAACGAGAGTCTTGCAAAATAGTCTGCACTGCGTCGAGAGGATCACCCCCCTCCCCCCACACACCAGAGAGGAGATGGAAGCGCTTACAAGATAAATGCAGTTTGAGCGCTACAAAGCCCACGAGGCGAAAATAGAAAATTCGTGTGGGCGCTATGCTCGCAACGCTGGAGTCGCACTCAGGTATTGAGGGCCCTTAAACGATTAACAACCATTTCCATGCAAAATTGGTCACGCGAGTAAACCAATTTTATATACGAATGAATCGTTTATCAAACAAACACGATTAGAGGACACAAGTGGACGTCAATACAAAGAGGATTTGGGCAAAACTGGAACGCATGAATACTTCGGCAAAGCTGTAGTTAGGGCTTGTATGACGGGCGAAGATTTGGCTGAAAGACAACAAAAACAAACCTCCGTCTCGTCTGACTTCTCCGATGATTGGACCACGTGCTTGTCGGCTTTGAACCTCCGTCTCGGATTCCTCCTCAGACGATTCTTCTTCGGAACATGCCTCGCTTTCCTGTACAATAAACGTTACTGGGAATACTCACATGTCTATAAATGTTCAATGGAAAAAGTGGAAGCGACTGGAATATTCACTGGAAATTTGTACATGCTTTTGAAAAACAAAGCTCTAAAACCGTGAGATCGTTTCGAAAGCCCTTTCATGAGGGTGCTACGGAAGTTCATCATTCGCTCTGACCACTTCACAAGCAGTCTTTAGTGCAAGTGATAAAAAGTTCTAGTGCACCGAAGAGGCGCCAGTCTGAAGGACAACACAGTCCAAATTGTTTTTGGTAATATTTGGATAGTGCGCCAGGCCGGAACAGGCGTTCATGAGTGGTGACTTCCAGTCATGATTTTCGAGGTCAACCATTCAGTTTACTGACAGTCAGTTCTCGGGCACAGAACTGTGAAGTTCCTGCGGCCACAAACTGCTATGTATCCCTAGGTCATTCAATCTTGCAGCTCAGCTTCAGCACCTATTCACATTCCAGCGGCTTTAATAGACGTTCTGTGTATTGGGTCGAGACCATAATTACTGGCGTTGCTTTCTTACTTCATTTCGCGCTATTGAACAATGAGAAGTTCTGAATTAGAGACAGCCTTTGTTATACTGTTGTGCCAGAGCATTCTCTCCCTCCCCGCCTCTATACGACATCCTCTTATTTTCGGAGTTTCTCATTCCTACTGAATATTTAAGCGCTGCGGTTGTGAGGGACTCGACGAAAGTGAGCATTTCTTTTTGTTCGAGAGCCATTCTTTTCTTGCTTTTAATTAAAAAGCTAAAAGAGCACAGGTCCAGCTGATGAGTATTAGGCGAGGAAAGTTCTGTCACACTTCTTCAAACTCAAAATAGTTGCCCATTACCTGAAGAGAGGAAACCGGTAATGTGAGTTCTCATACATGTGTCCACCCGAAATCCATTTTAATGGCATAAAAATCGACAAAAATCAAGGAACAGTAAGAAGGCAGTTATTTTATAATGTGGGCAGAAAGTATCTATCAACTAACACAAAACACACTGAAAACGATTTTCATTTTTTATATGAAAAATTATGTAAGAAAAAGACGCCATTACATATGGGCCAACCCAATAGCACGGAGTATTCTTTATACAGTCACGCTCGCGAAACTCTGCGTTTTCTTCACAATCTTTGGTTTGTTCATTTCCGTCTGCTGGTGCGATGTTAATCAACGTGATAATCATAGGCACAATGAACAGCATTCCTCCGTGCATTTCTCCTGTTGCCCTGGTTGAGAAGAGATGTCAAGAAGTACGTGCTACAGATCAGATGAGGTGGTGATACTTCGGAATGCCGACATGAGTCGAAACCCATAGATGCTGACTAACCTGACAGTGGAAGAAAAATAGAGAAGCGAGTAGAAGCGCGCTATTTTAGGCTTCTCTCCCAATGTAACTGTGCGAGCACGTGATTAAGCGAAAAGCGGAGAGAAACTGAGCTTATGTGCGAGATCGAAG
>MU913892.1:3503-19035 GCA_036418165.1 Cooperia oncophora | reverse complement strand
TAGTGAAGTATCGAAAATGCAAAATGCCCCCCCCCCGTTGTCGAACTGCGCCGACTGCGTCACCTCTCGCCTTTCCCCCCAGAATATTAGGCCCATATTACTATGTATTTGTAGAGGTGGAGAAGGTGTAGTGGCATGCTTACCACTCGCGTGGTCCCAGGGTTCAAATCCCGGGTCGACTCCCGCCCAGGCCAACCAAGCCTTCTACCCTCCGGGGACGGTAAATTGGTACCAGATTCGTCTGGGAGGATAAACACTGACTTGTACATCGGCTGGCCCCCGCAAGTCATTGTATAGGCCACATCGCATTCAATAAGCCACTACGATTCTGAATGGAAGTAGAATGCGTGCCGCATCCCACAAAGGGATTGATCAACGGCGAAGACTTTATCCTTTCATATCCCTTCTGTATTTGTAATCGCTAACAAAACTGCACAGTCTGCAATCAGCGCCCATATAGTTCTTTTAACACTGCGATCTTCTCAGAGCCTACATTACCAGCGTTTGTTAGAGATTCCGTTCATGTTTTTCCGTGTGCGAACAACAAAGGTAGGTTAATGCGCAGATCTTGACGGATCTACCGCAAAACTCAACGCGGGTAAAAAAGCAAATAGCCATATAGTTGAGTACAGCAGGCACCAACGTAGCGGAAAAGGAACGCTGGTGCGCTAAAAAAGGGATTAAAACACAAAAAGAGAGCACTGAACCTTATTCTCCCACGTGTTTTAACAACAAGATATCTTGGTAGATCAAAATTGTAGCGAAATTATCTACACTCCTTCTTCTAAAATACGGGAGGCGTGGCAGCGTACTCCATCTGGACTAGCGGTGGCCAGGGTACAGCATCGTGATGTGTGAGATGGTGGTGCCAGTATGACCCTCCTATTGAGGGAGGGTCTTGGTACGACCACCACCCCCCTTCCCAAGCGCCTACCTACCTTTCTCACATTTTCCAATTTTCGCCGTGAGTTTTTCCGGGTGAAACGTGAAAATTTCTTAGATCTTAGATTTTCCCTAATTCCCTACCACTTTTCCGAAAATTTCCCAAGAATTTCCCTACTTCTACTCAAAAATTTTGCTGTCGAGAAGGAGGAGGGGAAGGGGTGGGGGGGGGAGGACAACTTAAGGACAGAATGAAACAGGAAAAATGCATGGAAAAGTCATACTAAACATTTTTCCCATGCGGCAAATTTATCTCAAAGGCAAAATGCAACCCCCCCCCAGCTGCTCCCAACGACTACGCACGTGCGAGCCCCGCTCCTCCTCCTCAAGCCAAAAAGGCGACTCCTCCCCTGTTTTTCACACAACGATGCCTGTACTATGACAGTGGCTGCGCTTTTTGAATGGGATGGTGGCCTTGCTTTCTGACAAATGTTAGCCATTTACTAGCTTTTATCTGGGAGACTGTATGGGTCGTCAATTGCGTACCTAGTGAGGCGCGTGACAACATTCTTGAAGAAGTTGGTAGTTTCTGCCATTGAAAAGATTTGGCGGTGCATTTTGAACCTAATGACACTCAGCTGACGAAAACGAAGTCTGACGATGTGGAGTAATAGCGGGAAGCAGTAGGAATGCTCAACCCGGCCGTTACGCGCGATACTAAATCCGCAGTTACAACTCATCTAATGGTTGGATGCAGAGTGTACATACCTGTTCGAAGGCAGGATGACAGTTGTCTCAGAATGAGAGTATTACAAAAAATGCAGTTCGCAAGCTATGTCGCTGCACAATACGGCCAGCCACGCCCGCTCCCTCCAAATTTCCAGGATACGAGGTGTAGACAACAGGGAAGGGAGTGCATGCAGAAAAAGGCTAGCCGAGTAATAGGATAGGAAATGTGGTGTACTATAGCGCATTATCAGAAGCCAATAGAACGAGCAATCAATGGTTTCGCTGAGGCGAATCGTCGTCCTTTTTCTCATCCACAGCGAACCGGAGTGCATGTTACGATTGAATGTTTTCGAAGCGGGTGAAATCGTTATAAAAATGCGCCGCGTTTATCCCAGTTCTTATGAGCAGGATCACAGCTTCGAACGATTAGTTCAATCATCTACTCTCATTGTTCAACAATAGGTCTATCCGCTGACCCTACGAAGGCTAAAAACACCTCCGTATTAGATATTCAGGAACGTATCGCTTTCGCAAAAAGTGCTCGTCTCTTCACAAGAGTGCTGAGTTGTGGGCAACAGTCAGACCCCAGGCAGGACTCGAATGCTCATCCCTGGTAGCAGGGAGGTGTGGGTTCGAGCTCCCCGCACTCTTGCGATAAGATCCAGGGTGCGCAGTGCGGCTTTAAACAGCAGTTATAGAACTAAAAATCTCATCTTAGTCCGGAGATCACCTTTTTCGCACACCACTCAATACAGTTGAGCTAACAAGATAGGGAACGGAATCAGAAAAAGGAAGTGCAACAGTACCGATGAATAATCAGTGTGGGAACGATATCAGTTTCTTCAGTAGTGGTTATCTTTCAGTGATGTTCTTAACAAGCCCTAATAACAGAAAGATCATATAGGAGAGAGGTTACAAAGGTGCGCTCGAAAGCGATCAGCTGAGCTTCGTGTGATGGAGAACAGTAGAACTTCCAGGGTCTATTGTGTGGATTATATGAAACGATTTTTACAACGACAGGCATGATCGATCACCACTTTCATCATGACCATCGCTGTTTCCACATTTTTCATGCAGTCTAGGAACCTAATAGCTTAACAGCCTATTAGTTCTTCGGCACGAAAAGGGCTATCTCGAATATCTTTACTCGTTTGGGCACTGTCTGTCGCGAATGACCTGTTGGAGGTATGCTCTCCTAACGCTAGCGGAGATGGTGAGGCACGCTTACCACATGCATGGTCCTAGATCAAATCTCGGATCGGCAGCCGACCGGGCCAACCAAGCCTTCTACCCTCCGGGGACGGTAAATTGGTACCAGATTCGTCTGGGAGGATAAAACACTGACTTGTACATCGGCTGGCCCCGCAAGTCATTGTATAGGCCACATCGCATCTATAAGCCACTGTCCGTCTGAGTGGATGAAGAATGCGTGTCGCTCCCCGCGAAAGGATTGATCAGCGGCTAAGGTTCCACCCTTTTCAACATCATTCATGTTAGGAGAAGTGAACCTTGCCCAGAATCCACTTAAGCCCGGCATTCATTTATTTTTTATTCAAGCGCTGTTGAATTGCGACGTTGGTAGTCTAAGCACAATCATTGAGATAATTGGTTTCAAATTAATCGGGTACTCCAAATGAGTGCTGTAGAATGAGGAAAAAAGGGCAGAAGCACGGCAACTCGCCGAAGATGGTCCGTCAGGCACCTAGGAGATGCATAGCATTTTAGAAAGACCGGCAAATCTCCTGCACCATACAATCCTCTTCATTGCAGACGCGGTGGGGTGGGGAAGAGCCTGGGACAGAGCCGGAAATCGGAAATCTCTATCAAATTATTTTTTGATTTCCATCGACTTTTGTAACGAAAGATCGTGGATATGAATGAAGCACGCCTGGGAGAGCTGTTTTCAAATCAGTGAAAATGAAGCCAAGCATACACAACACAGAACGCTGAAAATCTAGGTTCCGATACCAAGATCAGCATTCAGATTACAAAATGACCGAGTATGGACTTCACCTCAACCCCATCAAGCACCTTTGAGATGAGTTGAAGCATGATTTGGAGGGAGGAGGATTACCAGTATGGATGAGCAACTCCATGTATTCCAAGAAATTTACAGTCGAATATCAGTGGGTACCCCTGAAGTTCCTGTGGAGTCGATTCCACGGATGGTGAGGGCTCTAATCAAGTCCAGTAGTAAGCAAGCCAAATTCTGAGAGCTGAATACTTTTTTCTTGTTTAGTTCTCGCTATCCGCTTACCTTTCCTAATTCTTATGAATGAGAGTATCGAGAACTGGTGTGAACCCGATTTTTGACCTTGTTCGGCAAGTTTTTTTTCCGCGGCTGCATCTTTCCTAGGGCAGCACTCAACAAAGAGCTGAATTTCCACCTCTGCGGCAGCCTTCCCCTGTAGGAGCAAAGGCGACTAGTGGGAACTGGCTACGACTATCTCCATCAAAGGCACTTCATATGCTTAATGCTACGCTACACCTCTAATGTCCTGAAAATGGGGAGGGTCTAGCCGCATACTTCAAATTGAACTTGGTTGGGGTGGGCTTCGTGTGGTCTTTAAAAGACCACTGACATGCATCGAACGAAGACGAAATTGCCAGAGGCACAATCACGCCCATTCCATCTCCGGGATATGGTGTATAGATGGATGATAAGGACCCATCCAAAGGACTCACACATTTAGTGCAGCTCTCCTTCCAGGGCTGTGAAAAGTAGGCAGTTTCCTGTCTACGCCCATGCGGTCAGCGCGGAATCTGCCTATAGCTTGGGAAATCCCTACTCACGACCAACGTGAATGGATACACATTGTGATGAATTGTGACCAGCTATTCATCACTTGGAATTTTTTGCAGACAGACTGGCTGCACTGGAACAGCTCAGATTTTGAGAACACTGATGAGATCTTGACGAAGATTTAGCTTGGCTGTTCTAGTTCAGTCTCGAAGAAAGCGAAACACTAAGTAAGATAACTTACCGCTTCGTCCTCGCTGTGCGTAACTTCCTCATGTTCTTCTCCCATTAGTGGCGGCGTTCGGGGTGGAAGTGAACCAACACAGCTGAAAAAACCTTCCAACATGATTTCCTGACATGAACACAGGGAACTTCGGGACTAGGATACCTATGGGCGAGGGTAAGCCAAGGACGGGAGCATTCTCTTAATCAAAAGGCACTTTGTACAATACTGAGGTTACCCTATTGTCAAATCCATTTTACTAGAGGATGGTTCACTCCCCTACTGCTGGTTGCTGGTTTTCTCTAGGCTTATGCAAGTAATTTATTCTCTATTACGGCCATCTCCGCTTTGCACAATGAATCCTTGAATGTCCTCCTTCTGCATACTGACATGGCCCATAACATTGTTTTCCCTCTTCTGCCCACTGCCGAGTTGCAATGACTCAACCTACTTTTTTTAAATGACACATTTCACACTTTCATTTTTTTTATAATTCTTCTTCTTTTCTTCTCCAGCGTTTGTCCCGCTCTGTGGCGGGGCCGCTCACAATTTTATTAGGTTGGCGGGAAAGTTCTGTCATACTTTTTTGAACCCAAGTATTCGCCTATTACCTGAAGAGGGCTAACCGGTAATGTGAGCATTTATACATTAAGGATTGATCTTTCTATAGTGTCACTGGCTCGGCTCCTGCTCATCCTTATTCTGCATTATGGACAAGAATATTATCCGGTACCTTCAGCACCGACCCCTTCAAGCGCTTCCTTAAACTATTTCTTCTACCACCCTGGCGCCAGCATGGCAGCTGTCGACGCCGAAAGGAGCTGCACAAGGACAATGTCTACAGTCATCAGACAATCTTTCCACGACGCTAGCTCTTCAGAGCGGAAGTCTCGGTTTTGGATGAGAAAGTGATGTTCCGGGAGTACCTGTAATTACGCAGACTCTAGAAACAGGCGTGGGTCGCGGAAAGCTACCAGATGAAGAAGCTGCCCACCTCGATAATCCTTACGCAAGGCAGCTACGAGATTTAAAGCGAATCGTCAAGCAGAGGGCAAAATCCATCGACACAATCCGTCTTCAACGTGCTGGTGCAGCACACCCCTTCAAAAAAAGTTCGAGCCGTACTTCATGCAATAGAGCTGGATGGCTCTCCCCTTGCACCGGTGTAGTCCAGACATTGCTCTTTCTGACTGCTAGTCGCCTCCCGTATTCAACCGTTATACAGCCGAGAAAACCTCCACGACTTGAGCCCAAGTCAAAGTTGAGATGATGTCCAACTTTGCGTCGCGCCGGCGTGCATTGTTAAGCGATGGCATCCACGAACTGTCCAAAAACTGGCAAGGATCTCTCAATAACATTGCTGTATAATTTTGATCTTGTACGCCTCTCTGTAAAAAGAAAGTCTAATTTGAAAAAATGTGACAGAACTTTCCCGCCAACCTAATATAAAGCTGTCAAATGGAAAGCATAATGTAAGATTGAAAGGGTACCTTGGTGTTGGGGTAATGCTGTTATCACTGCCGCCGCCATTCTGGTCGGGATCTTGCGTCTTTAGCCAATCCTTCCTGAATGAAAGATATATTTTACTAAATCCAGTCTTTCTTTCAGAGGAATTTTTCAACGAACTTCTTCTTCACCAATCCATCTTCGATTTCTGACAGATCCGGACGTCCAGGATACTGCATAATGATCTTCTTCGCCTGAAATATAGCTGAATCTGCGGAAGAACTGCTTAAAATGAAAATATTCAACTTTATAATCGTCCAACTCTGTAAAATGTAAAGAAAAAAGAGGAAAAGGAAAGCAAGGAAAACAAGGAAATTGTTAGAGAAACGTTCAATCTAACTAGAAGCACAGAAAAACCAATGAATCAATCATGCAGTGCGTACTTTGTCAAAGAGGAAAGGTGATTGCTCGTTGGTGGGCTGTGGTCCCCCGAGGGGTTTTCGTGGGAGAGTGGGCGATTCGCATTCCATCGACACGCCACGACCGTACATATCAACGCGACTGTGCTAAAACGACGAATATCCTTTTCCGACCTCATCACACCTACCTACACATAAAAATTTAAGGAGAACCGCGCTCTACAGCAGTGGGTGCTTAGTGTGGCTTTGGCGCTCAAGAAGTAGCTAGATCAAGCACTACGAAAAAAAAGTAAATGAAAATCAAAACTCTACTGCCTAAAGCCACGAAAATTCTACAACTCATCGGGTCTATGCATGCAGACTCATAAAAGAAAAAAGTGAAAAGAAAAGTTTGAAAAGAGAAGAAAACAACATGCTTCAGCTATGGCCTTCTTCTTCTCTCGATGCAGTCGCTGCTGGGCTCGTTTATGCTTAAAAATGAGATTCTGAATTGAAATGTCTGAAAATGTTGGTGTAGTTCAAAGATGATGGTGCACAGCTCAAAATTTCGACATAATTTGGCAGAGGGTGCCAACGAATCATCAAATGGCACCAAGATTTCTGTAGGTCTCCTTCGAGGAACTTGGTCTAGAAATCGTTGGACAACGGGAAGTGGAATAAACGGACCGACAAAGTTCAGAGGACCGCTATCGAGTAGCGCGCTTTGCAGTACGATTCCTCCTGGTTCGATTTCAAAACGTCATCAGATTCATTGCACCTATGGCTCGCACATCATCTACGGTATACGTGTGCATACCAAGGATGGAAGGGGCGTGGCTGCTGCTTCAGATGAAAACGGAGATATTTGGGAGATATTTCTAGGAGTATCGTGTTCGAGACAACTATCATCTTGTCTTTTGTTGGGTAAGGTTATGATTGCAACTGTCGCATCGATATCCCTTCATAACTTCCATTCCCTTCACGTTTATAGTTTGCGAAGCGCTCTAGCCGCTAGGATTCTCAGCTGCTTAGTTCAACTGGTATGTTCGGCGCGGAACGAGAAGGCTGCTGCAGCAGCCGGAGCCAGTGCCCATCGCACAGTTGGCTGCTATCCTATGTTTACCATCCTATGCCGTTTTTTGAAGAATATCATGTGTTACTCACGCTTTCGACACTACACATGGACCGTTGGGATGCATTGCAACACACCGTCTACTCAGTGGGCACACTGTAAATGCGGGTTTAGCAAGTTGTTGCCTCTCCCTGCCTCTCCCAGATATCGATGGGGGACGATTACACTTTGTGACAAGCTGCTATGGTGCTTAGCTCACGGCCGTGCTTGGTGTCCCAGCGACAGTTCCTTATTCCCATACCTACTCTCCTCTCTTACCTTACGTCTGGACCCTCGCACTATCGCAACCCCGCCCCGCACAGCCTTGCGATTAGCACTGTATGTATTGCAAACCATATCTTCGCAGTGGAGACGGGGCGTCCACGCACTCGCTCAAGAGTGGCAGCGGCAGTAGGCGCTCGCTGGCCCAGGCAAAGATGGCTCAAAGGTGTATCAAGATTCCTCGTAGCATCCGCGCCCTTCCGCCAACTCCGCCGACGTTGTAGCCTGAATCGGCAACTATCTACTGTCCATACTCACTATCAAGTCCAGTTGGATAGAGGAGGAGGGCGGGGGGAGGGGGGGGGGGGGCCCAATAAAGCGGCGTCTACAGCTGAAGGCTCTTTGGTGATAATCACATCCATTCGCGCATTAGCTCGCAGCATGGGTTGCTCGACAAAACGAGATTCAGCTTCGAAATTGTCTCCAGCTTCTTTCTTGTCATTTTCGTGAGCTTGGTAATATTCTTCTGTGCCAACGAGGTTTTTAGATGGAATTTTCATCATAGGCCATTCAATGTCATTTATTACTGACAGCATGCACAGCGCCCTCATCCGCTCATGCCGCGGTGAATTTGGCCTATGAGGACAATAATCCGGTTGAAACGTTAGGTCTATAACAAAAATCCCGGCTAAGAACCTCATTGGCACAGGAGAATATTATCAAGTTCAGCCTCGAAGGAAACATATTGCAAACACAGCACAAACGAGCTCAACTCGACTATGCTAGTGCAAACAATGCAGCCCTCTTACTAACAACTATCGCTGCAGCGGAACCGAGTTCACATACAGAACTTGGTCCAAATGGCACAAAGAATAGAAGAAGTCTACTTTCTACGCTTCATGCATGCAAAACTTTGTCTACTGAGGAGCTTTGTAAGGAGGAAGGTGGGGGTCGCCGTGCGAAAGCGACCGCATACCTGATATTTCCCTTTACTCTGCCGTTTCACTAGGCCACGGTCGAAGGCATCGAGATACTGCGGCTGCACAACAACTGGATCGGGTGGAGGCAGTGCATCCGACTGCTCCACCACGATCTTCTGCTCGACCTGAACGGAAGCGTATCCGATCTGGTGAAGCAGGAAATCTTGGTTTCACATACCTCCTCGGCCAGCTCTTCCATTTCGCTATCAGTGTAGTCCTCTTCATCTTCGGAATCTGCTTCCTCCTCTTCTTCGTTCAATGTCTCTGCTAAGATCGGCGTTTTCGGTGGTGGTGGAGGCTCGGCCTGATCGTCACTATCCTCGAATGAGGTGGTCTGCAAGATAATTACCCTTTAAGGTTAATTACACAAACCTTGGGCTATTTATTGCGCTCTAACAATTACCTGCACCGTGACATCAGTAGCAGCGCTTGCGACGGACATCTGATGGCTCGCTTCCAGTTCTGAGTCCTCGTCCGGATCGAAGCCAACCTATAAATTACCATGGAGATCGATCACAGCAAACTAATGGTTAGCCGATAACTAGTTGAAGGATATGAGAAGGCAGAATGCGAAATTCGAGCCGCTTCTCTGTCCGGGAAGTGACCTACTACTCCGACAGGAACGGTATCGATTGTGAGAAATAGACTTATTAGTGGAAGCCTCACTACATCGCGCTCTCATTTCTTTCGGCTTCATCTCAGTCTCTACAGAACGTGAGAGAAGGAGAGATGGATTTACCTCGACGCTGTGCCATGGCCGTTCTCCAAATCCTGATCGAGAAAGTTTCTCGGGCCTCTTAGGAGCGACGGGCGCTTTCGGCACGTCGAATGCTCTCTGTTGGTTTTTCCTAGCAACTTCCTTAAAGAATAGCGGGATCGAGAAGACATGCAGATTGTGTTAGATGAAATAGAAAGTCCTCGATTATCGATTTTTTTTTGCTTTGTAGACTTACCTGACTCCTCTGCTGGACGAGTTTGCTCGTCTCACGTTGCACCTGTTCCGGCTGAGCAGCTGAAATCGAACCGTTGAACGATTCTGCAGGTTGACCAGCTGATGACGAACCTATGATACTCTCCAACAGTTCTTTTACCATTGGTCTTGCATCGTACATCGGATGTGCCTTGATTCTGGCAACGAGATTCAGGCTGACTGGTCCCTTTTCCATTTGCTCAAGCACCTGAAGCACAATGGCTGTTGGAACATTCTAACAAAACCAGCATGAACTCACCTGATTCATCAGCATATTCAGTGAGTCGATCTCGAGTCGATACGCAGCAGCAGACATTGGCGTCCGAGGAGTTGGAGCGAGTCGTCTGAAAACAACAGCTTATGTAGCCTCAACTAGTCAGCGCAACAGCGGATTTATCTTTAAAAGCTGAGCTCACTTCGTGGGAGCGACAACCGTTTCTGGTTCATTCGTTACTGGTACGAACGACGGAGCGCGAGAAGCAGCTTCTTGTTTAGCCGGTATACGAACAGCAGGTCTGAAATGGAGACAATAAACAGATGACTGCGTGTTGTTCTATACGGCAACAATCTTACTCATTTCGTGTAGGAGCGGGTTTCGGATCTTCTGGCTGTTCAGGAGACGTACGCCGCTTCTGTTCCACTGTTTGGGTAGCTCCGGTTGCTTTAGCTGACGACGGCATTTCCTGCGGCTTGGACGGTGTCGGAACTTCTTTTTCAGGTGAGGCCTTTAAAAGGGAACTCAGGAGCTTTGCAGTTAATACGGAAAACAGTTATTACGTAGGTCTAATGGAAAAGAGATTTTCAACAGGAATTTTTGATCAGGTAGCGATGATAAGACCGTTACTTGTGGGATTAGCGCCGTAGGAATCCAAATCACAGGTACTTGAGGTTTTTACTAATCACCAGTTGCCAATCAATCCCAGTGCACGTCCTGTCGCTGGGGGGAAAGAAAGTAACCCAGTTTCGTCCTCTGCTATGACCCGCCTCCCCTCTCCATCTTAACTGCTATCTTATCTCTCCTGCAAACTTCTTCGAGCCTCCTCCCGCTTTTCCCGGAAATTCCCCAGGGATTTCCCAGTTTTCTCCCCAAAATTTTGTCGAGCGGGAGGGGGTCAAACCACGGTCAGAACGAACGATCCTTTTCCCGACGACAACCCGACATGTGACCTCCTCCACTGAAATTTCCCAGCGAGGAGGCGATGTTGAGCAGAACTTATATAAGTATTTACCAACTTCCTATCGCTTGGAGATGTTTACTTCCTGTAACACTGTGAGCTGAAGGTGATAAAGTAGTATACATACTGTCTGTGGTACGTTACTGAGAGTGTTCTTTTTCCTTGGACCCAAGACGATTTTCGATCTGCCGTAAACGTTCCAATGGGTCGTCGGTTTCTTTTTCCTGATATTTAAAAGTTGAGAGTAAATAATGGTAAAAGTTAATTCTGAAATATCACCTTGGCTGTCTCCTTCAGTCCTCTCAGGCTCTTATCTTCACTCTTCATTTCAGCCACTTGTTCGCCATCCTTTCGAGCCGCCTGCAATCGAGTTCATCATTTCCAAGCAGAAATAAGAAGCTTACCCATTATTAGACATAGCATTTAGGCTCCTACCTTTGGTGGCTTGACAGGAGAATTCTCGTTGTACTCTTCAGCCTGCTTTCGACGTCGCCGGAATTCTTCGATCTTCTTTCGCGTTTCATTGCTGAGGTGACCAAACTCCATAAAGACGTCCAGCTGTTCTCAGCAAATCCTGAAGCATTCATTACTTCACGCTTGCTCGAGGCTCACTGCATATCTTGCTCGTCTTTCTGACTCATCGAGCAAACTGATTTAATTTTGGTTTTGTTTTGAAAAAAAGAACTTCAACCGGGCGCTGGTTGGATTACCTCCTGTGAAAGGGTCGAGGTAGATCGTGAGAATTCCTTGTGAAGCTAAGTAGCGGGACAAGCTTTATTTCCATGCCATTGCTTCTGTTTTTTTTTATTTTGTCGCACTTAATACTGAACGGTGCCAAGAAACGATTTCAAACTGGAGGGATTAAGACATTCACCTAATCCTAAGATGTAGAAACTCCGGTAAGGTTCGAGCCAATTACATCGTGTTGCTTCTTAGCGGGAGTTGCTTTCCTGAATTGAGCTAGAATCCTAATTCCCATGGAACTATCGTTTCTGCTCCCCCTCCTCACCCTTCCCCCTTCCACCACCTTCCTTACCTTACCTTTTGCTTATTTTCGAATACTGCAGTGGCCTTACCAGACGAAAACTTGTTATCGCTCTGCATACAATTTGAAGAACTCCTTAAATAAAGGCCAAGTTGACGGTAATCTACAGAATCCCCTGTATCACCCTCCCCACCCCTATCTTTCACTCTGGGCCCAAAAACTTGGAGGATTCATTGTTCATAGTGGCGAGCCCACTCATTTGTGAAATTTTCGTGGATACAACACCAACCTGGACAACCATGGTCTCGGCTCTTTCCGTCAGTGGAGTAAGGTCGGTTATCTGAACAGAATTATTGCTAGTATATCTCAAAAAAATCTGTGTTTGAAAGGAAATCATCTGGCACTGCCGAACTGCCGAACATGAAAGGTACCTGATTTTCTGGCAGTTCTTGAATGACAGGCATATTCTCCTCGAGATTCAACCACCAATGGCTGGCGATGTCAAAGATGTCAGCACGACGTTCCGGATTCACTCGCAACATGTTGCGAATCAGCATCGATGCTGCTGAAACTGTCACCGTGTAAGGAATTACAGGAGTATCGTCAACTGTATGCTAAAAACGGTCCTTTATCCGGCTCTCAAGAAATATGTTCGATAGAAAGACGAAGACTCGACTTTCTCATCAGGTCCGAAGGAAGGAAATTTTAACACTACTGAAAAATCTCTTGAGTGTTTTTTTTGATAAGTGCCGTTCAACCAGGATACAGCTTCCTTGTGCGAAACCCATCGAGGTTCTCCACTTGGTCGCGGGCAGTGTGAGCGAGCCCGTCGCACTAGGCGTAAGCGCAGTGTCGACGATAGCGCAAAAGTTTCATCGCTAAGCTTTGTGGAGAAGGAATCCAGCACTGAAGAGAGGCTGTATATGTGGAAGGCTACGGAATTATCAAAACGATTCACCAACACTACCCATACACCCTAGTTCGCTGCGGACGGTTGGGCGTGTTAGCCAGTATGAGAGTGTGTCACCCAGTTAAGGCCGTTCTCTGCCTTCTTGTTGAAATGCGCATGCGACAAAAAGTGGTAGAAAACGAGTAATACGAAGGATATGATACAGTATTGTCACTTGCCCGCTTCAACAACTGGTGGAGAACGAGTTTGGCACCGCGCCAAACGCAGCCGCACTGACACGCCCAACCGTCCGCAGAGAACTACACTATAGCTAGCACAAACTGTAAGTAAGTGGTTAGCTAGATGATACAACACAGACAGGTCCTTTCCCAACATTTGTTTGCATGAGCAAAATCGCTTAGCTCTAGAGCTTACACTTCCTCACGTGGGAGTGTAATGCAAGGCGTACACTGAGGCAAAATCGATCAGTGATGGTCAAGCTATGCTTTCACTTTGTCCGAGGGGATTTGTACTCGAAGACATATTGAAGTTTTTGAATGAGTGTTGTCATAATGACGCAGAGGGAGTCAAGTTTTTAAACGGCTCACCATTTCGCTCACTAAAGACTCATCTTAAATACCTTCTAAATCCGCGAGTTTTCAGGTAAACTGTAGCACTTTTTGAAATGGTAAAGATCGGGCTACGTGAAGTGAATTTTGGTTTCGAAAAGATTGCGCTCGAAAGAAGTTATTGTTGTCCGAAACATAAAAACTCGCGTGCGATCCAACCCATCTAGCACCCATCCAAAATATTTCCTCGAACACGCAAAGATTCGGGTTGCTGGTGGTATGAATTGATGGAGAATGAACGCTTTGACATGCCACCTTCACTTTCTCAAAAGCCGCACTCCTGTCAAGGCCTGCTCCAGCGCTGATTTGCGCTATTGCAACATGGTTGCTCGCGCTTGGAGATCGTTCCGTATCTAATCCTTTTCTTTGGAATCAAAAATTAGAGAGGGAAGGGGTCATACCTGGGGTCTCCGTTGGAAAGGAGGGGGGGGGCGCACTGACCGCACTCGCAGTTTCATACATCACTCATAGCTATGCCCTGTGTTCAACACCGCGGCTCGCAGTTATCGCAATAAAAAACAACTTCAAATTGTGAATCATTCAGTATCGCGGCTCACAAAGATATCTCCCTATGCGTACCACCTGGGGTCAGGACTCAGGACCCAATGTTGGAAATATCCTTCGTATGTCGCGGTTCCAATGAGAGCAAGAGTGATCGAATTGTTCTAGTGAGATAGCACTGGTACGTTGACTGAATATTTTTGGATTGCACCTCAATATAACTCAACCCCCCCCCCTCTGAGACGATTAGGAAAGGGCTACTCAGTACTCGAGATTGAAGACCTCTAGGAACAGCTGATTAGTCTGGTGACTTACCCAGGCCCCATAGCTCATTCGTCATGAGACGCCTTGTCCAACTGCGAGATATGGATGATATATAGACAAGAGGCGTTTTTATATCTCAGCACTCCTATTTGCAAATGGAAGAGTTTTGGGAGGTTCCCCGAAGAGTATTGTCTCAAACTCTTTTCTTGAGAAATGGCGGTTGACTAAACAGGCCAATAACTGACTTGATGGAGTGTCCGGTTCGTAGTAAGCGCCGCGCTTGATTTGTCGGACCATCCGGTTGAAATCCCGTCCATCGAATGGCATCGAACCGTAGACGAGTGTGTAGAGAAGAATACCCAGCGACCAACAATCGACCTCAAATAGCAAGTATTGAGAGTGACAAAGTGTGACGTATGTAATGAGAATGCTTACCTCAGGGCCTTTATAAGGGGTGCCATTGATGATCTCTGGAGAAGCGTACAGTGGACTGCCACAGAAAGTTGTAAGAAGGGACTAGAATGCATTCGCTTATGGAAGGAACAACAAAGAAAAAGTAAAAATGGCTACTTAAGCGGTTCAAAAGCAAGTGACACGATAAATTCCCAAGACGTGCAGGATTAATGCGCCTAGCAGGATAGAATTCGGCGCCCCTGAGCAGGCCCTGCGCGGCATGTTTTCCTAAGAAGGTACTAGCGCCTGTACTAGCGCCCTATCAAGCTACAAAACACCGCGGACGCCTCACTGCGCCCGCCCGTCCGCAAATGTCCGACCGATGCTGATGCTTCTATCGCTTCATTTACGATGTATAGTATGAATCAAAGGGATTGATATGAAATCCCTGAGATGCGGTAGGCGTGGCTGCGTACTTCAGCTGAACGTGGCGGTGGCTGTGCTTTTGGTGAGATATTTTCATTTTGACACAATTGTGGTCATGTCTCTGTCCAACACAGAACAAGATGACAGTTGTCTCAAACTGAAATATCCCACGAGTAACCTCTTCTAGGCCATTTTCAAATGCCACGCCTACTCCGTCTCAGGGATAAGGAGTTTACGTATGCGCTGTATCTACCGTAACGCTTACTGGGACGATGCCAATGCGAAACTCGCCGAACTTGGTTCCTGAGTTTTGTAGAAGAAATGCTTTATTGGCAGGTTTCTGACTGATCGTTTTTTCCGCCATTTTGCCACTTATAATACCTGCCACCATTTCAGACGGAGTACCAAATTATACCTATGCTTTTGAAGGGTCCTTCGTGTAAAAACTGTGATTAATTTGACCCAAGCTGATGTACCGAACTCGACACTGACTGACCCAACCTGGCTCCTTCGCCCCTCTAGGCTTCGGCAAGCTCCTCATCTCTACTACTCATTATAGCTTTGCACGA
>MU913891.1:4765-28533 GCA_036418165.1 Cooperia oncophora | reverse complement strand
TCATTCAGTTGGTTCTAATTGTTCAACCAGTCGTTGAAATAAGCAGTGCTGCTTAATTGAAGGTAGCCCAGCGCGGCCAGCCCGCTTCGTTGCGGGTGCAGCAACATACTACTATCCTTCTTCCGATAAACGGCGTCTGTCTGTCTGCGTGTGTGTCCGGAAATTCGGCATTACCTGAAGAGCTGGTTTAAGGGGCTGGGTCAACACCCACTTAAACCGGGGTCAAGACGTTCGAAACACACATGAACTAAGCTATGCTCCGCCCACTGTGGGTGGGGCGTGCGCACAGTTGTGAGCTACAAATTTCAAAAATTCGTAGTTTGGTTCCAAAAGAGCCCGGAGAGCGGAAAAAGTGGGAAACGATAGGGAATGAATGGGTGGACGGTTGAGGGAGGCACATCTGCTGTGGACGTGGCTTCGAATCAGAATTTCCTTGTTCAGTCCTAAATGAGCCAAGAGAGGGAGGAAGACCCATTTCACACGTAGAAGGAGGATCCACCGGCTAAGCCGGTCGATCCGACTGGTCCTCTATTTTTTGGAAATGTTCTGATAGATAGTGGGTTGGTGGCATACACCCCCCCCCTCGCACCCTGCCCCTTTGGCTTGCGCAGGTTTTTTTGATTGTGAGGGTAAGGAAGTGTAAGAATTAGGGGAAAATTCGTTGGACGCTAAAGAGGTCGTTCGAGAGGAGAAAATTTAGGAATTCTGAGGGTCAGGCGGTAGCGTAATGACACTGCTGTTTCACTCATTATGATACTGTACCCTGCCTCGAACCGACTGCTCTAACCGTCTGCGTTCTACTAAGTCTAGGTCCAATAAGGGAGGGTCTTGTTGTGGCGCGATGTTGTCTACAAATTCCCACTACGATTCGCTTTTTGAAACCATGGCTTCAACATAAAATCCCTGCTATCTTTAGAAGTACAAAACGGGGAATGAAACTTGGCCCACATTATTCACAGAATCGCCAATAAGTTGATCCAGTATCCAATTAAATCAATAAGTCAAATCGATAGTTGAACAGGTACTGAACAGAAACTAAAATTCTGAAGTTAAATTATTTTTCTGTTGTGTTTTTTTTATATTTTTTTCTTCCTTGAGCTGCTTGGTTGTTGTTGGCGTTCTTGGGAAGTGTTTTTTTCTGCTATGTTTCCGGGGCTGTGATCATTCGAAAGAAGCTGCATTTGCCTAGGTGTTGATCAATGCCAAAATATAGTACAGTTTATTTCGCTTGATACTCGTAACATTCATGAATCTTTCGTATTTTGTTGTTTGGGATAGATATTCATCTAAAGCGGTCCTTCTGGCTTGACGAAATTTTTGGACAAAGCCGCCGAAGTGGTTTTGCTGGTTGTTGAGTTGTATCGGTTTACGCCTCGTAATGGCCTCCTTGGCCTGACGTCACTTTTTCGGGTAAAACCACACAAACATTACAGGTTGTCTTACATAGTTGTTGAATCAGAATCGGAACAGTTCGGCTTGTGTGGGGCACCGGATGGTTTTCATCCGAGCTTGTGCAGGCCACCTTGTGATGACCTGTGTAAACCTGTAAAACCCCACCCATTTCCTGATATGGGCTCCGTCTCTTGTCCACTTCTCACCTTCATCAAAGAAGCTTACAGGTCTTTATCAAGGAAAACCGCTTACATATCTGTGAAAGCGTAAATGTGCCAGCAGAATGCCCCCTCTTGGCGAACACGCTCATAATGAGATAGTTGGATCACTTAAATTTCACCATGCAGTTAAAATTACCAGGAAAATCCGAATGCGTCTTTCTCATTCTGTTGAGCCTGGAAATCGGAACACGGTTTCGTGCCGTCTTGAAATTGCACTCTTGAAGATCCGATTTCTGTGTTAACTCTCTCAGATCGCCTTCTTTATGCAGATACATTTAATCCCACTATCAATGTCGTGGCTGCTGTTTATGTTGTCGGCCTTAAACGTTAATCACAGCTATCCAACGCAAAGGAGTCCCGAGGTTCCCAATGGTTTTCGCGGAGTTTTGCCGCGTCAAATTTTACTTTTTTTCACAAGAATTAACAACTCGCATCTCTGGAAAATTCTAATTGTTCTTTGATCTGACTTCATTTCCCATAGATTTTGATTAACAACCTAATCCGAATCGTCATTATAGTGATCAGCAAAATAATCAGTCTTTGTTCGGCTTGGTGGGGGCACCGAATGGATACTCAGCCAAAGTTTTTACAGGCTGCCTTGCTGGTAACGAGAAAGTTTACTTAGTACTATTTTTACAGATTTGCACAAAGAATTTACGGTCCCACGATCATAGAGACTGCTTGTACAATATTATCTAGCAAAGGAACTAGCGATAAGTACGAAAATTGCCACCTCTAAAGCGAGATGTCGAACAATAAACATCTGGTCCACAATATGCCAAACACTGCGGAGCCCCCAAGTCCGAGAGTCCAGAACCCTATCGACAACTTGTCCAAACACCGCAAATCACTTTTCAGCTCTTTTTGATATCCATTTTTCTCTCGTAGCTAAGCTTCAGTACTCGATATGGATAGTAGCAGTAAATATCGGCCCGCGTGCTTTCAAAGGAGGGCACGTCGTACGTTGGAATCTGCAGCGAGGGGGGGGGCGTTTAGTTGCTGAAAGTAGAAGTATTAATTTCGTATAAAAATGTTCCCAGTTTGTTGACTTTCTTGGATCTACTCCCGTTTCATGTTCGCTATCCATCGCCGCTCGACCGGGCGTCTTTTTTTTTGAATAACAACCGTAATTTCAACGAGAAAACTCTGGAAAAAAGAAAGTAAAGTGGGAATTAGGTAGATGGCAAGTATGATCAGGATTGGGGAAGGCGAGTCGTATCAAAAGAATTGTTTTTTTGGGTCGTTGTCTGTCCATTACATTCTCCCAACGGCAAAATGTGCGATGAGGATGCTCTGCCAAGTCCTTCTCGCACATTTTGCCGGTTGCGCGAGAAGAGATCTCACTTTGTCGAGGCACGACCTGAGCGAAACATTACAGTAACAGTATAGTGTAGTCTATTATCCATCTATGTGAAGGAAAACTCTACTTTGGACGCGCTGGAGGGATCTGCTTTGAAGGCACAGTTCGCGACCGCAAATTGCGGGATCAAATAGGCACAAAAAGTGCTAAGTATCTGATTAGCGGAGAAAAGCAGCAGTAAAAGCAGTCCGAAATATTATAGATAAAGATAACATAGTGGCTACTAGCTAGTAGCTAGCAGCCGGTGAGGGTCGGCATGGGCCTAAAGGGTGTCCATGGGCCTAATTAGTCAGCTTCTAGCGGAGTTCTTGCCGTTTTTCACATTTTGAAATGATAAGCGCAGCCTCAAAATCGCCTCCGGGCTCGTCGACACATTGAGGAGTCATTTAGGCCTTATTTTTTCGCGGAATGTGCCTTTAAAGTGAATGGGAACCCTTGGGAAAGGGAGATCTCTTGGAGATGAAAGGAGCGGAAAAGATGGATGAATTTGATATTTCATGTTCGAAAAAGTCATATTTGCGGGGGACGGTTTGCCCTAGAGGGCTGGATATCGCAGTCGATTATGTAATGGCCGAGGGAGAACAACGTCCTGTCGTTAGTCTTTCCCAGAATGCATCCCCCCCCTCCGTTCGAAACTTACTGTGGTACAACCTCTCCTTTCCCATCCCTCATCTTATCTGCCGTCTTCCTTAATCACTTCCAGAAATTTCTTCCAAAAATCCCTCGACTTTCTCGTCAGATGACTGCCTTCGAACGGAAGGAAAGAGGTACATATAGCGCCTTTAAACGGAAGAAAAACCGAAGAAAAATCGACAAATGAAAAAATTTTCCCAGGGGCGAATACGACAATGCTCCCACCCCCACCTCATCTCCAGCGACCAAATAACACCCCACCCACTGAGATCTTCCCAACGCACTGAGCGTTACTCTGGTTGATCCTCTGCCCTTGTCAGCTGATAAGAATGTTCGGCGGACGGTGGCTAGTGCCGGTAGTCCTGATCGGCCGCCATTTATTTGCGTGACAGTCTTTCGGTGGTACGAGTTTACCCGGCGTGCGTGGCGAGCAATGAATGCGAATTACGCTCGCGCCACATCGTGGAGAGCATCTACTTGCGTCGACCGATGACTAATCTGCTGGCTGCCACCGCCATCTAACTCATTTTCCTACTTATATGAGGAGACTCGGTCTCACTCGCTGATGGCGCTCACTCACACAATTCCGGTTTAGTTGGACCAGTCGGTCGTTCTTGCGTAATTGCGGACTGGCTGGGTTGTTGCTAGAGCAGCCCTTCAATGAGGCAATTCTCCTCTATTCTCCTACCAGAATCTAGACCGTAGGATCGTCATCTTGACCGAAACCACTGCTGCGTTCTGTCTGCAATTACAGAATTTGCCAAAATCGTCAGTGACTTCCTTAGCTGGTGTCATTTTCTTAGGGGGTGCCAAAATTCAGTACATTTTTGAGCTTATCAAAGCGTAATATATATTTTCTGGGTGAAAAAACTGGAAAATGGGGAGAATTTGTAATTGTTGGGGAGGGGAGGGGGAGTCGTACCTACACCACCACTTCACACATCACGATGCTGTACGCTGTTTTGGATGCCGGTATTCTCAGTTTTGTACAATGAGTCCTTCAAATGCCTCCCCAACGTTATTTGAATGCCCCCTCCCATTTTTTTTGCAATTAGTAGGCAAGCCCGTTAGGGATTTATAAGGAATTTCTGGTGAAATAAATGGATTACCGCATTGCGAAACCCATTCTGGCCCAAAGGAACTGGCTCATAAATCCCGGATTTTAGTCTCCCTGAGTTTGGGCGCAGGTTCCGTAGCTAATCCAGTTTTTCTTTAGAAGCTTTCTGAACCTTTGATGCCTGAGGATTTAATCTGATTGTTATTGCTATTGTTCCCTCTGTTGTCTTCCGATTTCCGACATCCGCTTTTTGAACGCTTTGTATCGGTTGATTGAAGTTGCCGGCTTTACCACCTTCTCGGAAGATCTCTTTTCTCCTTTTGACCTCGCTTGCTGCATCTAGCTTATCCCGTCTGATGCTTCACAATTTTCAAGTTTTCCGATTTCCGACATCTCTTTTTCTGAGTGCGCTGTGTACCAGTCGATTCTACTTCCTAGGGTCGCATCTTTTCGCAAAACCTGCTTTTCGCTGAATTTTTCTTTTGAAAAGTGCTGCCAGCAATTTGAAATCAGTTCTTCTTTTTCCGATGTCCGATATCGGATAGATAGCTTTTTCCGACATTTTTTAGTATACTATGTGTCTGATTGATATGTGGGCCTATCATATCTAACGCCACGCCCAATAAGTTACGTGCAAGATTCTACGCGAAAAAATAACTAGATGCGACTCTGGAAAGAGAGTGCGGAGGAGTGTGAGGAGCGTATCTTGTGTCCCATTGTTATGCATGGTGTCGTCGAAACCCTTGAAAGATGATCTTTGTTTCATTCGCATTCCTTTTCCCCCATTTCCTTTCATAGAACTTCCGAGTGAAGCCTCTGGCGAGAGTCCCAACATCCTGAAAACCCTACTCCAATCGATTTCATAGCCGACGAGTGTGAGTGAGTTTGTTTGATGAGCGACGCGTGTTGTTGCTACCAATTCTCCTCTGGAATTCTGTTTCATCCAATTTTTTCTCGCATATTTGAAATATCTGCTTGTCCCCCCTCCTCATTTTCTTTTTTTATATTTTTCCTTATTTTTTCTTATTTTCGACATTCGATTGCCGAACATATTGCGTGCCAGTTAGTTGAAGTTCCTAAGTTTTCAGCAGCAAGACCGCTGGGCTCTTGTGACGGTCTATGTCGTTGCGGAATAAATTCGCAATGCCACGACGCACCCCCTACGAGATTGTCCTCCGTCTGATATGACCCCTCAGCTCTTCCGACCGCCTCTCCTGCCTAACTCATGCCTCTTTCATCTTCCAAACTCCTGCTATATGAATCCGAAGTTTTTTTTCAAAATCCTCTCGTTTCCCCTGAACAAGCTGCGCGTCGGATGGCGAAGAAGAGCGATGTGTACTACAGCGCCAATATGAAACAGGAAAAACCGAGGAAATGTCAATGAACTGAAATTTTTTTCAAAGGCAGATACGACCCCTCCCTCTTTCACAGCGATCGATATACAAATCCCGCATCCGCCGCGATGCCCCAATATGGACATGTCGTGGTGAGGGAGGGGGGCATCTAAAGGGCTCCCTGTGTGATACTGAGGTTGAACTTGTAGGCATGGTATCGCACCCTAATTTATTCCATTCTTCTGGGCTTTGGTGAAAATCTTGGTCTTATTACGGTAGCCCCGTTTGCACAAGAATTCCTTTTAATACCCCTCTCCACCACTCTCCACCCCCCCCTCCCGCCACCCCACAGTAATTTTTGCATCCGACTAGCAGCGGTCATCCTGAAGCCCGAGAGCAATTTCTTTGGTCGATCAGATCGAATTTTCAGAGAAGCGTGCTGTCGCCGGCTTGGGAGGGGCATTTTGCACTTTCGCTAGTTCACGTCGACTAAAAGATCTTGTTTCGGTGAAACTTCTGAAGCCTTGTGAAGCTAGGAAATGGTAAAAGCGACAAACTTCTGTTACAAGAATTTTCAGGACTTTGCAAGGTGCTGTTCAGGTATTCTCGAGAGTCATTAAGTGCCCCATAAAGTCGAACGGCGCCATTTGAAAATAGCTTCGTTAGGTTGTGAATTTTCTCACTGATTTTAGCTCGTTGAGCTATTAGGTTTTCAAATTTTAATTGTTTTTTTTGGTTCCGAGATATGCACCGCTTTATGTTCGCTCCTCTTGCTCTGCAGTTCCTTGTATAACGGCAAACAGTTTCGCTTCAGGACCACCATGTTGGCGTCGTCAGATTTTTTGATTGATGGCAAACTTTTCGCCCAGTCGCTTTGTCCTCGGTCGTGACTCGATGCTTTATGTGAGACTTCCCATCTGTCGGCTTACCCCCATGGCTCGCCCACATGGTTTCACTCCAGTTTGAGAGGGAACCAGGGAGAAATGAGGAATTGGGCAGTGTTTACCCTTTATGCCTCATTTGTCGGGATTCTAGTCAGATTTTAATTGCATCGTAAAATCGCAGCCTAGATTTTCAGCGCTAATGTGGTCGAGGGGGCTACGCTGTGAGAGCAGAGCGGCCCGGTGAGGTTGGTCATCTGGGCTCTTACTCTCACCGAGTTACTGGTCCTCTTCTTTCCCTTGAGCTCAGGTTAAGACGAACGCGAATGATATGAGGCGCTGCTTTCTAGCAGCCCCCTCTGACTAATACAGTGCCGCATTTTTCATGCTATCATGCTTTTTATATGTTTCAACCACGAGAATATCTGTCATATGAATCATTGACTTTTTCATTGCGATGGCATTTCGACTAGCTGAATCTTGACCTTATGGAGATGGGGGGGGGGGGCAATGTTCGCTCTTTGTTGTTTCTTCATATGCTGTAAGATAATCTCGCGAGCTAATTTTCTACTGAATTTTCCAAGGGCTACACTGGAAGTGGGCGGAGCTTCCTAGCGTGGGGTATGAAAGTGCCTCGTCCAGCAAGCATTTCAAAATGACGCTTCGAAGCAGTGCTGCGACTTCGCAAATTGGACGTGAAGCTGCAGGACTCGTCTCAAAACGTTGATGGGGGTCACACTAGAGTCGTTCGGGGTCGAAAGGCTCGTGGGATCGTACGTAAAGCGGTGAAAAGAAACTGCATGTTGCATCACTGCCATTCCCTCCCCACTGGTGGATACGCCCATGAAACAAGAAAAATTTTTTTAAAAAAGTTGCTCAGAGCAAATACGGCCTCCGTCCCTTCAGCGGCCAAATACGATCTTTGCTGGGGATTCCCGGTGCACAATGCGCCCGGTTTGGAAATCCTATATATTACCACCCTCTGACGTCAGTGCTACTTCCTGTCGCGTTACGAGAGTGGTATCACTTTGTTGACTTTGGACAGAACAATCTCATGCGAGGAACCAAGTCTACGTTTAAGAGGTCGTTCAAAGGCAAGTGGCACGATTCCCCAAGACGTGTGGGATTAATACGTCTATACGACAGATTTCGGCGCTCCTAAGCAGGCGCCGCCTGGTGTCTTTTTCAAGAATGGTACCCCTAGAGCGCCTATCAAGCTGCAACATACCGACCGGGACACCCACCGCGCCCGCCCACCCACAAATGTCCGACCGATCTTCATGCTTTATTTGCGAAGTATGATATGAAACGAACGAATTGATTTGAAGCGTCTGTGGTGCTGTATGGTTACCATTACATGCAGCCCGTAAACGGTTATTGCATAAATGCCAACGAGAAACTCGTCGAATGTGCTCGCGCCGTCGTGTGGGAGCAATGCTTTCTTTTTTTTTTGCAGGTTTTGTGACCGTTTCACTTCGCTTTTTCGTTAGTTTCCTTCACTAAACATAGCACTTCTGCTGCCATTTTCTACCGAGCACCAAATTATCGTGCCTTATGCCTTCAAGGGCAGTGGGCACGATGGTTGTAGGCGGGTGATTGTTGACAGCTTCATTGGTGGAAGGGGTGCGAGATGGTGTTTGGCCACACACTACTTGGCTCTTCCACCGATGATACTGGTAAAAATCTCCCGCCCTAGCCGACATGACTACATTTGAGTGGTTGACGAATCGTTCGCTCTCCTGAGTGCGACCCCTGTTATTTCCTGCAAAGAGGATTGTTCCGATTTATATAGTGCATTTTCTGAAGATGGTGTATTGCGATCTACGCGTGGTTTGGTCAAGGAGTCTCCAAGAGCGCCGTGTCTCATCATCTTCTTGTGAGAAACCCATCGAGAAAAATAGGACCACGTGGAGGGCTAGCTGAAACGATGTAGCGACGTCAATCATTCATTATGTGAGATGCGCAGATCCGCGTACTAGTTCCGTGGTAACGTCTTTCGTTTGATTTGACGAGCTTTTCGTCGTTTTTCGCCTTCACCGCAACCAGAAACCCATCCCGTCAACCGGCCGACTACCATGAAAAAATCTGAAAAAGCTCTGCAGTCCGGTTGATTGCGATATCGGCAAACCAGTACGCATTCAAGAGTCTTTACGGGACAGTACCCCACTCAGCAACGGTTCGTTATATTGTTCTGAGCTGATAACCTCGGGAAGTTTAGGAGGGTGAGAGTATTTAGTGGCTCACTTTGCCAAAAATCTTGTCTGTACGTCATCTAAGTAGAAAAAAAACTGATCTTTTCAGTAAACTCAGAAGCTTCCTTCAAGGGCGGTGTCTTTACGAATGCGTACTTTCAAACGCCGAATATACGTCGCCGTACCTCAAAGTTGTTTCTTATCGTGGTGGGTGTCTCTCCCCCTCCGCGGCGAAATTTTGGGATTATTGGCAAGAGCGTAAGTAGGTGGGTCGTGAAACGGGTCTCTGCCAAGAACGAAATTTTGTGGAAGGTCACATTTTGCAAAAATTTTACACAGCGCGATAGAAGTGCCTCGCAGCCAAGGAAAACCGGACTAGTCAGTAATGTATCCATCCATCGGCGCTTATTTGTCAATCGTAGCGGTTCACCCGTATTTGATCAGCTTTAGCCGGTCAACCAGGTTGTGAATTCATCTGCTGTTTGTTGTCTATATTATCAAAATAACAGGAGGAGTCAGGGTAACCAGTCTACTTACTGGCTCTGTATCCTTCACTCGCCTATTTTCGGAATCTAGGCTCAGTTTTCTCTAAGGTAGAGCGCTTGGAGGTAGAGTTTGGTTGGGATCTGGGCGTTGGGAAGGGAAGGGCAGGGGCAATCTCTCTCAATCGCTTCTTCCTTACTAGTTCATATTAAATTACAGGTGCGCCAGCGCCATAGACCTGTTTCAGCAGTGTCGACAGCACTGCGGGCGCTGGATACTTTGCTCCGAACAGGTGTGGCATTCGTGTTCAGATGGTGGGAAGTCCTAGAGACAACTTTCTGGCTAGTCGGCTAGGCATATTTCCAGAAAAGTTGAGCCGATGGGGGGGGGGGGGGAGGGGGGTGTCTACTTTACTCCATTTAGTTATTATTATCTAGTCATATGGCTCACTCAATCTATATCTGAACACGAATGCCACATGCTTCATAGGTTTCCTTCCAGCGGGGCACGTGGTACATTGGGTTTCCCATCGGGCGTATGCCCTTGATGGTGGGGCGGGGAGAATGGGAATTGGTACTTGCTTTTGAGAAAAATGTCTTTGTTTCGTGAACTTTCCTCGTTTTTTTTCTCGTTTCAACGCCCTACACGCCCACCCACGCTTCCCCGCTCGCCGGCAGTCTTTTTTTTGGGGGGGGGAGGGGAGAGGGAAGTGTAAAAGGCGAGCAAATCTTGGAGTTCTCCCGTTTCTTGGAAAGAAAACTTCCGAGAAGTAGTGGGAAGTTGGGAATATGCTGGGGAAAATATAGGGAAATGGTAGGTAGAATGGGAACAAAGGTTGGTCGGACCGGGGATGAATTTTCGGAGGAGGAGATGAGGTCATATTTTGCAAAATTTTTCCTAATAACGGGACCTGCTCTGACCTTTCCCATACGCACTCCTTTGACCCTTCTTTTCTGTACCTTCACCGGTTTGCTATATAGCCATTCGTTTTGAAAGTTTCTCCTCAGTTTAACTCTCATTCAAACCTTTCTATAAATATCTAAAAATTCTGCCGCTACTCAGCTGTAACACCTCCACAGCATCGACTACCGTTCCATTTTGTCACGTCTCTTCTCTCCATTTTCCAAAGACAGCACGCTTTGTAGCGGGTTTCTTCACGTACCAGTTATTTCCAGAGTATGACGGACATTTCAAGAGCTGCCGTCAACTGTAATAGTCGACGAGCCGGCTGGCGCGGTGATGACGGATACGGCGACAAGTCCTGATGTGCGTGAACCTCGTCGCTAGACCATTATAGCTCTCACGATTAGCGTTTTGTGTATAATTGCTGACTGACGGTAAGGTGGAATCGTCATCAGACGACACGCAAGGACGAGTTCCACTAGGCAGTCAGCTTGGCTGTTTATTAGACCGGTTTTTTTTCCTTTTTTCTGGGCACTAAATACTCTTCTGGGATTAATTTCGTTGGGTCCATCTGTGGTGGCTCTTTGGCCTAGAGCTCTAGGTGCATTAGGGATCACCGGCGATCATATTTCAGTCGCTGGATTTGGAGAGGGGGGAGAGAGAGAGAGAGAGGGAGAGAGAGAGAGAGAGAGAGAGAGAGAGAGAGAGAGAGAGAGAGAGAGAGAGAGAGAGAGAGAATGGGGGGGGTAAGTAAGAGGAAGCCGTATTGGCTTCATCGCAAATGTGTCCGCTCGGTATCACTTTCTCGCCGTTTGTTCTGTTTCAAGTGCGCTATGTACTCTCCTGTGCCCCCCCCTGCCCTCTCGCCCACTTGACTGCAGTTTTTTCGCCGGAAAACTGGGTAATTTCTTAGGCAGACTGTGAGAAAAATTTTGAGAGATGGTGCGGATAGACTGCGTCGTGAACGGAGGGATCGTACCAGAGGACCGAAATTTTGAGGGAGGGGGGGGGCGTATTCCGTCAGAATTCCCCCTCCCTCCAGCCGCCCTCTGCCCGAACAGCAGGATGTAGCATGGTTTGGCCTCCCAAGCATGGGGATAGAAGCCACTATTTTGATACTTTGAACTCTTTTTCTCAACGCTGTATGCAGGATCAGGCCTTAGACGAAGACCCCTTGACAGGGGCCGTATTTTCTCGCTGGAAGTCATATTTGCGCTGACGGGGCAATTTTTAATTGCTATTTATCCCCATAGTTAGTTGGGCGAGGTCGTCGATTAGCTCTTGTTGAAGCTATGTTTTGTCTGTTTTCGTGAAAGGGTACATTTCGCGCTGATCGTGTGGGCGGGGACAAACCACCTTCATCAGAGCTCTTTTCTTGCCTTTGAATGGAGCACCAATGAGGCGCATGCTTCTCTTCCCCCGCCCATTCGCTTATCATGAAATGTGCTTGTAGGCTGCATTTCCGTCAGAAAATGCATAGCGAAGTACCTAGCTAGTAAACGGAGCATGTTGTTGAACCCCGTAAGCTCTTCAAGAGACCACTGTAGTTTCTTTTTGGTGTCCTCTTCTATTGGCCTCAAAAATATTCATTTATTTATTTAGTTCTTCTTCCACAGCAGGTCCCATAAGGTATTTTATTCGTAATTCGGGTCGGTGCTTGATAATTACATTTAATATTCAATTAATATAAGGTGGATTTTTTCTAAAATTTTCTATTTTGATGGGATTTCCTTTGTTCGAGATTCCAGTTTCCTACAGTAAGATATCCCTTAGCACAGGTTGTAATAAGTTCGAACGTGTAAAGACAGGTATGGGACGTCTGAGACGCAGAGGAGGAAGTGTTGCTTATCGTCTTTGCCACACTGTCTCTCGCAGGTCTCTGCTTCTCTGTCATCTCACGTAGCTCAAATCCTTTAGTTCCTTGTGGTTCCATGGAATTATTATGTTTCTATTGATCGTAATTGACTGCTATTGATTACCATTGATTTATTGACTACTGATACCTAAAATGCGTTCCTTTCGGCAGTTGTCCAGTTTTATTTTCTCTACTCGTTCTTCCAATATTTTCCCATCTTTCTGTCTTCTCATATACTTCCTTTTCCATCCCTTTTTCTTTTTCTCTTTTTTCCTTCTTCCACCTTCCTTTCTTTCTTCGTCTTTCCTTATTATCTCTTCTCACGCCCTCTGCATTTTTCCCTTTGTTTCTCTTTTCCATCATTTACTCTTATTTTCTTCTCGGTTACTTCTCGCATTCTTAGTTTTTCTTTCCTTCTTCTATTCTTCTCTTCCTTTTTCCAAGCATGGGTTTTTCTCTATTCTTTCTTCCTTGCTTTCGAGCCTTCTTTCTACGTTTTTCTCTATTCTGCCCATCTAACTTTCTTTTCTGCTTCTTAATGCTACTTGGTCCTTCATCCTCTTTTCTCCTTTCTTTGCCTATGTTACTCGTACGTTAGCCTTTTCTGCTTTGGCTTAACTTCATTGACCTCCATCATGTTTCTTTGTTGTCTGTGAACTTCGTTCCCTCTCCCTCTTGTTGACCTTCCTTTCTTCCTTTCCCTTTCTCCGCCCAACCGCTTATCGCGGAGTATGCCTTCAAGCTGAATTTTCGCCAAAAAAAGGATACAGAAGTGCCTGACTAGTGAAGGGAATGTTGTTGAATCTTGTTATTTCTTTACATATATTACTCTAGTTTCTTTTTGTGTTTTGTTTAATTGGCCTCATAAATACTCATTTATTCACTTGATCTTTAACAGCAAGCTTCTTCAAGACTCCTTTTTTTCTTTTCGCTCTTTTCCTCCTCTTTCGCACTTTTTCACCCTATTTCTGCATTAGATTCTCTTCCCATTTGTTCCCTTTCTCTTTTCATTTTTAACCTTTTCGGTACTGCTTTTTTTGATGTCCATTGTTCACGGCAGAGGGGATGTTTGTAGTGGCAAGCGGCTTATGTAGCTTACACAGGCATATTCCGGGGATCCAGTCACGGGTTGAATCCTTCTTAGGTGGGCCAGTCAGGGTTGTCTTATATACCAAGCTTGTTTGGAGGAGATATCCTCTGTTTCGTACGTCGGCAGACGCATTCAATTGTAGTTACACTGTGAAAGGGAGTGGAGTGCACGGCGTATACTTAAAAGAATCGATCGTTATCGAAAGCCTCCTACATTCGTTCCTTAGGATTACTGAGGGCGCACACTGGAATAAGTGCTTGATTTTGTGCCACTACGGTTACCCAATTTCTCTCTCCATTCATTCCCATAGTTTTTTCTCCATTTTCGTCTTTTTTACTTGCTTTTGACGGACCTTTTCGCCTCTTTTGTGTCAAAAGCTTGCAGATTTTGAGTAGCACCCTCTTGGCGAAAGCCTCTCTTATACTGAGAAAGTTGGGAAATGACTTGAGGCGTTTTTCACGTTTTTCTCAGGCATATGTATATCCGAGATCGTGTACTTTGTCAAGAATGAGCTGGGACTGTCTTTCAAGAGCGAGCGTTTTATCATCGTTCATAATCACTGGGAATTCTTTTCTTCAAGCTGTGAATCATATCTTTATTTTGTTGTTTTTTATTTATTTATTTTTTACTGAGACCTTGAGTACCCTCATTATTGAGGTTTCTTTATTTCCAGTACAGGTGGCAGTGCTGTATAACAAGTGGCGCAGCCACTAGGTCGGTTGAGGCGTGGGCGGGGGGTTGTAATCTGTGCTTTTGAGCAGAAATATTTCAAGACACAAGAAAAATGGCTTCCCCATCTTGATTTCCTGTCTTGCGGCTCTACTCCATTCCACCACCTACCTTACCCGCCACTACACGTCGTCCGTCCCTCCCCTGCTCCCGCTTGGCGGAGCCCCGAAACTGAGCTCATAGTTCTGATTTCTGATAATTAATCGATGAGAACTTCCACCCCGCTTGGTGTCGGTTTTTTCCGATGTCCTTTTTGGATTGGGAAGGGGGTTAGAAAATCGCTGGAAACGCAGTAGAGAGTTGGAATTATGGCAGATAGGATGGGAAGAGGAATTGTACCAGATTGTGGGAAGTCTGGTAGGGAGGTGGGGTGAGGGGAGGGGTTTCGTACCAGTTGATAGAGAACGTGGTAGGTGGGGGGAGGCGGGCGTGCCATATAAGACGAATGAGGGGGTCGTACTGACACGAGCATTTCATCCATCCCGATGCTGTACCCTGTCATCACGCTCATGGAGCGAGTTAGATTTGGAATTGAATCTCCCTTGAGCAAAAAGGGAGACGGTCAAGACAATCGTAGTTTGCCGCTCTGCCGCGCGCGGCAGTGAACGCGATGCGCTTCCTTAGTTTGCAGTAGCCTGTCACTGATGGGCATGTATTGTCTATTGTCGCTTTCTACGACCCGGAAGCATCGTCATTCGACGGACACGCACGCACGCGACTCGACTCACGGCAATGATTGTCTTGTCACATATCCAAGGTTTCTGTCCAATTGGCTGGTGGTGGACTCGTCTGGGAGTTCTGTTGTCCAAATCGCATTGACATGAAGGGACAGATAAATCGTAGTGGGAGGTTTTGGGGAACACGCAGTATTGGCGGACTCTGCGTCATGCGCCCTTAAACCTTTTTCTCTGCTTAACGCTGTGCCATCTGTCCTCTCGCTTGTCTGCGCCTCTATTCTGCTTGCTGCGCATTCTTCACCAGTTGATGTAACTATGTTCCATCTTTAGGGCTTAGAAATGAGGTTCAAAAAATGAAGAATGAAATAACCTTCCATAGTCGCGCCTCAGCGAATGCCCCTCCCCCCTCGCAACTGCATTCTTCTCAACTTTCTAATGGGGATCGAATGCATCCCATATGTTCGGCATTTTACCATTTATCCTTTGTTGGAATTTCCGCTCGCTCGATACTGTACAGAGGACTGCTTCATTAAGCCCATCGCGGCTATTTTGAATATCGTAATTTGCTCCAAGAGCCAACTTGATGTGGCTGTTGGCTCGCCTGGATCCGCTTCCCCCTTGAAGTCGCTCCCAATTCAGCTCTCGATACAGTTCCATTACAGCAGGGGCTCTTCCACTGATCGTGTAGACTAACCCCAGGGAATGTGGAGCTATTCCGTCGTTGTCACTGTCGGTGACCTTTGAATTTTTTACTGATACTTTTTTGTAGACACTTGACGAGGTTCTAATGACTGCGTTCTTCAACGCCATCTATCCTCGGCCGTTTCACCTCTCACCGTTCGCTATCGATCGATCTTATGCTGAACTCTTCTCTTCATCATTTCAATAAATATCCCTCCAGAAATCTTCAATGGCCTCTTTAGAATTCGTCCAGGGATCATTTGTTGAATAGGAGCGACTTTTGAGCCGCCATTTGGAAGTGACTCCGTGGCTACAGCTGATTTATTAGTCGATCAGTGCATTAGTCGCCGTGCGTGGGCTAGACGTCGCTGGTCGCTTTTGGCAAACTGCGTATTGATGGTCTACTAATCGATAAAGTCGTGAGCGTTCTCGAAGACGATGACAATGAATGATTCTCCCACAGTACTTATAACACCAGCCGCATGAGTTAAGCTAGAGGTTCACAAAAAGAGAACTACCTGGAAACATCGATCTTAAATTCCTTCGTGACGCGGCCGTGACGCACATAACCGAGCGCCTCCTGATAGATATGTACCACTTTTAAAGCGCATATAAAGTACTCATGAAGTGTAGAGCAGCAAATGTGGAAATGAATCCGCGGCCATGGTTGCTCCATAGTTGCATGTGTCTGAGTTGCGCGTGAGCGGTTGCGTCGCGGTCGCCTTGCAATTGACGACTTATAATCCACTAACCAAAACGTCGTGAACCTTCTCGAAAAACGATAACAATGCTACTGCCGCCTAGTTCTTATGAACAACCGATCTGCCTTGCATAAGTTTTGCCGAGAGGTCCAAAAAAAAAAGCGCCTTGCTCGGCATAATCGAAATCGTGAAAGCTCGGCCGCGACGCGACCGTGACGCATGAATCCGCTCAGATGGCCTATCAATTACATCTCTGCCATTTATTAAGCGCAATATGAGAAACTCATTACATTGTGAGACAACAAATACGGTGAATGAGTTGCGGCAGATTGCTGTATAGTCTCCGGTGCTTGAGTCCCGCGTGAGCGGTTGCGTCGCGGTCGCTGTTCCAGTGGTCGGCTTGTGTTCTAGTAGTCGAGTTCATTCGTAGTATTGGTCTTGAAAGACGATAGCCATAGGGTTCTTCTACCTAGCATCCCACACGAGCATGAGGTCAGTATGAGGTAAAAGAGAACATCTGGAATGCGATCGCGAAAACCCTGCCGCGACGCGACCGTGCCGCATGATTCTGTTCAGTTGTGTAACCACTTAGATCTGTGCCACATCTTAGGCGCAATATAAAGTACTCAGTAATAAAGCCAAAAATGACCCTGTCGAAGTAGCTAAGGAATGAATGGAACCACGGCATCCGCCTTCAGTGTTATCAAGTTCAAGGCCATGCTGGCAAGGTGACCAGCGAATTGGGGACAGGAATTGGGTGAATAGGATTACAGTCATTCGGAGGGGTTTTTTTCCTGTAAGCAATTAACGAGTGGTTCTTGAAACTTTTAGATCGGAACTCCAGTAAGTTATCTGCGGACGCAGGTATATTAGTACTAAAAGTCACCCACCAAATACCGCTGAGCATCATTTGTTGCCCCCACCAAGCCGAACTGCGCCTAACTATTCCTGTTAAGTTCTTTGAACTTACTTATTTGGTTAATTTAATGCTAATTTCATGTATTTTCTTCACTGCTCTGCTCGTTAGAGCGCATGACGAATGTTCTGGATTAGTATGACTTGACGTTTTCCCCCGTTGTTGCCTTTATTTTTTGCTGATTTGCTTTTTATTGATCAGTTTGATTTTAGTTTATGAAGTTTAGTTTATGCATTTTATTCGCTGTAATGTTTTTTCTATTTTGATCTTGTTTTTCCAGTTAGGTGGTTTTTTACGGAAGTATCGCATGTGTGGTGCAGCTTGAGCCGATTTGCCGACGAGCATGAAGCTCCCCGTAATGACGTCATTGCACGTCATAATGAAGTGCATCTGGTAACGTTTGTTTGGGTTGTTGTGGGGTTATTCGAGGCCTAGGCTCAAATGAGACATGAGAACTCAATAACAACCACTAGTAATTGAGTTGCATTTTTGACAAGCTATAGTAGCTTCAAGTGGGTCGTTTTGAGGACCATATAGGTGGTGGAGTTGTTCAGATAGGATTTATGAAAGCGGAGATGCTCAGAGTAGTCGAAGTTATGGTAGAGGATATAGGAATCGAGGAGAAACCCAATTGCAAGGCATCTATTTGCCAATATCTCTCTCTCTCATTGCGAGAGTCCAGACAAAAAAGCATTTTCTCTTCGTACGGCTGGGCCTGTGAATAGGCAAAGAAAAGTTGAAGGTCCTTCGAGAGCATCTATATAAGAGACGCTAGACAACCCTGAAAAAAACATGGAAATTGCTCAATTATCGACTCGGACCTCAGTAGGCGGACTTTTGCACGATTTTTTGGGAGATGGTCAAGACAATCGTACGCTTCACAGGTATAGCCGCCTCACGCTGTTTCAAACATGTGAGGCGGACCTGCTGCAATGCCAAAACCTGTTATTAAAGAAACGTATTTTACATTTTCTTTTTTTTTACGATTTTCCAGACACACTCCTAGTTTCTGAGTACTTAAAGGTGTCCGTTCGTCCCTTCAAAAATTATTTCATGAGCTGAGCCTACGTTGACATTGTTGCACATTTCGATCCGAATTCCAATGGGCGGACTTATCGTGCACGATTTCCAAGGAAAGCTTTCATACCTTGACAGGAATTACCCTGCTTACTGGTCTGGCGTGTGCAGTCCTCATCATTACGGATTGTCGGGGGCGGCACAGCCGCGCTGCAATGTGCGGCGAGGCAGCTTGCACGAGGTCGGTGACGTGGGCGAAATCTGATTAACCCGTGGTAATTCGGACTGCGAATCCACTTTTTCAAACTCTTACAAGCTTCGGAAGATGAAGTGAGTTATTTATGAACAATTTGCGAAATTGTACGACTCTGAATCGGAAAATGAAAGAATTGCTAAGCCATTTGAATTATTTAATAGTCTTGAAATAAGGCAAAATACAAGGAAAAGAGCATAATAATCGACATAAAAATAAAGAAAATCAGAGCCAGTACAATTCAAAATTGTTCAGAATGACTCACCTTCCACTTTAGAAGCTCGAAGAGCTGAAAAAGTGGGAGTCTGCAGCCGAAGACGATCGAAATCAGCTGATTCACCGTCGCCGAGCCGACTGCTGCTCTATCGGCGTCACGGGCGAGCGCGACTGTGCCGCCCCGACAGTCCGTAATGATGAGGACTGTAGGTCAGCAATCCCAGCACACTTGTTCATGCCTGTTCCTTAATGTATAGGAAACATGTTGTGCACGATTTTCCTGGACCCCCCGATTTGTTGGTAGCAGCAGGTTTTACCCTGTCAAACAGCCTCAACTGGCAAGTACAACATGCATGTTCATACCTGTTCGTTATTTTTCACGATACATGTTGTGCACGATTTTCCTGACACATCTCGATATTGACACCTTGACACACCTTATCAGCTGACAGTTCCATTTTGTCAAACAGCCTTGACCTTGAAGGCTTGCTTAAATGCCCTCAAACCCCACCTACTAATGTGACAGTTTGTCCCTTTGAGATTTATTGCATGAGCAGAACCCATGTTGACACCGAATAGAGTGGCATGAACGTCACCGCCATGGCCTCCGATCTCCTGTAAAACCAGACGCACAGCGGTTCTCCTGACAGAATTAACACATAGTATTGAATTTCTTGAAAACTCGAATCGATACTGTTAATTCATGAAATTTGAAGCGAAATTCCTGCTTTTCCGTTGTTTCCAACTTTCGTCCAGAGTTTTTTTTTCCGAAGGTTTAGTTTCAGTACAAAGGTCTGCTTTTATGAAATATCGTCCAGGCCCAGGCCCATCTGCTGCCACCCACTGTTCATGGCTATCGGTCCTTTTCTGTCTGTCTGTGTGCTAAGCTGCCGTGAACTTCTCATTTTCTGAATCGCATTTCCTCTAGATTTCTTCTTCCTACTGTCCCCTCTTAATGGTAATCGTCGCCTATTAGCAAGGGATATGTCGCTAGGCACGATCAAATTGCCACCGACACCCCTGTTGAGAAGCAAAAGCGATAACCAAAATTAACGGCTTTATGGGCAATAATATCCATTGTCCCACGGTGTTTTCCATTTCCCTTGTACACGCTGCACGATTTGGCGCTCGGACTGTGCTTCAATCGTGATTCGCCCCAAAGCGTCGCTTCTAATCTCACGTGTGCTCTCGCTTTTTTCCATTAGATGTGGTTGCGGTGACAAACTTGGCAACGGGTTCGGTCACCAATCTACTTTGGCAATCTTTTCTGGCTTATTATATTGCAGGGCTGCTATGGGCCAATTGCAATACACTAGTGACTCTTGACCCATCACTATGGCAGGGCCATCTAATCGAGTATAATAATAGATCATCGCAGTCTTCCTGCGTCATTCTGCGCGGAGTCCAGATTGCTTCGGGTTCTCAAAAACACGCACCCCCGCCACTCTTCCCACAAGGAAAGTTTTTGATCGAAAACTGGGCTGAATTTCGAAGAGTGGGAAAGAAGTAGAAAAGTAGTGTCTGTTCAGGTTTATACGGTATTCAATAGCTCGAGGGCTTGCGAACACTAACACAGCGCAATGTTGCTATTGAAGGGCAGGGGAAGGGGTGAATAACGCGTGCTATTCCTCGACCCGCATCTTAACGTCACAATATTTCTTGTCGCCCCTCCCCCTGTACTTATTCCATATATGACGACCATTTTATTGATTCCCATCTGCAGTGGTGGTCCTTCCACTGTCAACCTTTTCCCTGCAGTGTTTATTTTAACTGGATCAACATTGAAATTCGATAACTTTTTAGTGAAGAGGGTACTCAGACCGTGACGATGTTATTTCATGTTGAAGCAGTTTTAGGTGAACGTTTTTTTGTTTGTTTTCATGAGAGGTGACTCTGCTCCTTACCATTACCGTTTCCTTTATATTATATGCCCTATGTAAACCCATTTTCAGCGACTACGCATTCAACCGCTGAGTGCCGCGTCTGGGACAGGAGATCGCAGTGGCGGCGACAGCAGAAACTGCTGTCGGCATTTCCCTACCTGGCCCTATCATGCAGTGTACTCTAAGCCATTGAAAGCCGGCGGCGCATCGTTGTGACCACAAGGGGGGGTCCTATTTGGTCGTTGTTGAAGAGGCGAACTGCCAGAAATTCTACAACTACTTCTTATTCCCGGTTGTTGAAAAATGATAAGTTGAATCCCTGACGACCTCCCCCACCACTCCGAGCTACCACATCAAAAATTTGGAGAAAAGGAATTTGGAGAAGTTTTGGAAGAACTGGTAGGAGGTTAGGGAAAAATCTGAGGAATTCTCCTGTTTCACATTGGGTATATACCTCCCCCACCCGCTCGACGGAAAATTCTTGGCTGAAAAATTGGAAATTTCTGGAAACTGAAAAAAATGGAAAAAATGGTAGGAAGTTAGGAAAAGTCTAGGGAAGTGGTAGGTAGCAATGTGGAGGGGGGTTTTTTTCCCCGTTTAATTTTGAGGATGGATTGGGGGGTCGTGTTCTTCGGGGAAGATCACAACGCTGATTTTGGTCTGCCCTGAATTCGTAAGCACATGGACATAAAGTCAGTCAAGTCGTGATGCGGATGTCGCACCGCCGCAGCCGGATCTCCTGACTTGATCCCCCTGGTACCACATGCTATCTGTTAGTGAACAAGAGACCCTGCTCCGAATCTAACTGGAGAAACGTTCCTCTCAAACATCTGGGTAGCTAATAACTTTGAGAGGGGGCATTAAAGGGTTCTCACTACTGGAGTCCGTACAGAATTACCGTGCTTCAAATACTTTCTTGCATCCCCGGGTTTCTTCCCCTTTCCTCCTTCCCCCTCCCTTACTTAGACGCGGGGAGGTAGTGATCGTAGACGTCTTGTCAAGAGCGGTCTGCTTATTGTAAGATGCGAACGGTGTGGAATTTTCGAGAAGGATTGAGGCACGGACAGACATCATACGGTGGATTATCTCCAGCAGTATAATTCGATGTCGCTAATGGAGGTCGTGATCGCCACTGCAAGGTCACACCTTGACACTTACCGCCATGCCCTAGTTGCCCTCGCTCCTCCTTTCCAGCTCGACGGGAGCAGCCTTTGCCGGAGTGAAAAATTCTTTCAGGAAGAAGAAAAATGTGGTGAGAAGATGGAAAAAGGCAAGATAATAGGTAGCATGGGGAACGGGTCTACGAGAGTAAGAAACTTGAGGAACAGTTTTCATTTGCAAGTTTTCACAGAAGACAGGATATGTCTGTGCAGCAAAATAAGACTTCTACCCACATTATCCTGAAATCGTGATCACATCTTCTCCCTTTCCTTTCCTGGGCCAACAGTTTCCTTTAGGAATGTGGGGATCAGATGTGAAAATATTTTTGACATATAGGCCTTGTTGGGTCCCCTTTCGGGGCGGAGAAAGGGTCTTTTGCAGTAAACGATTTCGCAGATCGCCTGCTCAGACAGATGCCTTCCCTTTCAGTTAGCCATTTCGACCACGCTAATATATTCGGTTTACCGTACCTTTTACCGTACCCTTTACCGTTCCTTTCCGACGAGAGAAAACTAATGACATTTCTGCTGGTTGTAAGCGATCGCGATGTGATTAGAATGGCACTTGGCGCCTACATTCCCACCATATTCGAGCTGTAATGTGTGCGGGTTCAGGAATGCCGTAGAATCTTGTTAAAAAGATATATACGCCTTGATACGCTCTGTATAATAATTTGTGCAGGGTATTTAAGCACTGCGAGGGGCATTAAAAGGGTTTTCTGAGTGGCAAAAACCACTAAAAGACCGTAACCTTCCATGAATAGCTTATGAGACAGTATTGCTGAATGGTTTAGAGCAAGTTTGTGGCGACTATAGCCACTTTGTCAACGGTGGCGATGGGCTCATAAAGACCCGTTTGATCGATCGATGTGTCATTAGTATTACTAGCTTATTCAGCTTACTAGCTTATTCAGCTTATTCGAATTCCTATTATACAGTTTACATTGGAATAGAAAGGTGATGACGTGCTAGACACGCCATTCAGTGGTTTCCCCAGTCATAATAGCAATTGAGGATTCGGCTCAATGTATAACAAGTAGCGGCTACAATTTAATAAACTATGGAAATTGTTGACTGCCTGCAGCTGAGGCTCAATTCCTCAACTCCTGACTGGCTAGCTCTCTACCTTTTATTGCCCCATTTATCAGAAATTAGTCTAGAATTTTCCTGAAAATTCTCTGTGGCAAGAGGTATACCCAAAAAAAGTAGGTCAATCTCCAAAAGTAGGTCAATCACCGAAATATCAGTATCACAAGACGACGGCGTCATTCGGCCCTACTGTACGCAGAAGATTTCCCTGGAGTTTTCCCTGAAAAAACTGCATAGGTCTACGTGTCTCTGAGCGCTTGGCTTTGTGAATATTTCAGTGGAATGTTGGATACGGACAAGACAATCGTAATTTGTCGCGGCGTCGCGCGCGGCCTATCGTGGGGCGATGCGCGACAGGTCCCCTGCGATGCGGCACATCAGTTTATCGACTTGAGCAGCGAAATTGTTGTGAATTAATGATTAGACAAGACTCCATGATAAGCGATATCGAAATTTCCCATCCCTTCAACATTTAAATTCAAACGCAGGCAGAACAACTCGTCCGTTGTGTGGGGCGTCGTTTGCCACGCCCACCAGGGCAGTATATTACGACTGCCTTGTCACATACTGTCGCTCCCCATCATCCTTTCCGCTGATTTCGCTCAGCTTCAAATTTGCAAAGATTCTAGGACACCGGAGGGCCTATCAAGGACAATGTGTCATTCAGGGATCCACGATTCAACATGAACGCACTGCAATATGTGAGTAAGCCACCTTGACTCGATATACCGAACTTCCATGCTGAATCAGTTAGGTGCTTTGAGATGCATTCAGCTGCTGTCTTGTTCGTTGCGGACGCTGGGCGGGGCTGGGTTTGGCGTGGGACCAGCCTGTTCTCCACCAATTGTGGTCACCCGCCAGGCCAGCATACATATATGCGAACGGAGAGTTATGGCACAGTCAACTCAACGCCTTCGCAATGTTTTGCCCTTAAGTACGTGAACGTTTGCGTAGCGCATCTTAACGCTACGCGGCTGCTCGCGTCTCCTCGCGTGTATCACATGACTCTTGCTTTCTTTATCGAGCTTATTTCGATTCTAGCTAG
>MU913889.1:0-10533 GCA_036418165.1 Cooperia oncophora | reverse complement strand
GTCCAGGGTGTTGAAGCTGATTGCAATGTTCTGAGTCGGAGTCGGTTCTACTGTGATGTGTCTATAACCTTTTTTGTATTTATTAGAGTTAAAATGTAGTCTGACAAATGTTATGGGTTTTGTGATGTTGTGCTATATTGCATGTACCCATCAGTTTTGAGTTCCTTTCTATTATATTTGAGAGAATGACCCCCGGTTTCCTAACTCTTTGAAATACTGTGCTTAATGAAGTTCTCTTTTACAGCTTGTATGTTGTTACTATGAAGAGATTCACAGTAGAGTTTGAGTCGTCCCATCAATCAGAAGAATGTCGCGTTATGGGAAACAGTGAAGACCTTGGGAGATTGATATTCTCGCCCTCTACGGCCAATAATGGTGTTTTTTATTCTCATGTAAAAAAGAAATCGATTTGGTGTGCAACTGACGGGAAATCAGCATTTTATAGATAGCCTAGCACCAAAGCTGAGCAGGGGAAAGCGAGCGGCTTGGGGAGCCTTCAAGAACATCGAGGGAGTAGCGAAGAAGACGAAGAACACCAAGCTCCGTGCCCACCTCTTCGATTCCGCGGTCCTTCCTGCCTTGACGTACGCCTCAGAGACTTGGACTCTACGAAAGCAGGATGAGCATGCGGTTAGCATCGAAGGGGGATTGCTCGGAAATTCCCGTTTCATGCAAGTGAGAGGGGAAAGCTGGAGCTCCGCACTCCGTCGACAATTAAAGACAGGGACGCCACTTCCATAGTTTCCAAGATCAGGTCAGGTGAGCCGGGCACGTCATGTGCATGGAAAATGATCGCTGGACCACGGGTATGAGGCAAGAATCGTAATTCGCGCGCCAGTGGCGTCGCGTGCGACGTCGCGCCGCTAATGACGACGATTTCAGGTGGTATTGGTCGAGAATAGACAATGTATGACCAAAAATAGACATAAGTGTCTACCATGTCTACATGAAATCCGATGCTCCAATCGAAAGGGTAGTGCAAATTAAGGAAACGTCGCGCCCATTGCCGCGCGCGACGAAGCGGCAATTTACGATTCTCTTGCCCGTCTCCCTGGACCACAGCGACCATATTCCACGGGATGTCAAGCGAACACCTGGACGACCACGTTGGTCAGACTTCTTCCGAGGAAGCTCTGAACGAACGGTATGAAGTTCGTCAACCTCGAGCACAGAAAACCCATTGGGCAACTCTATCACGTTGCAGGAACGAGTAGAAACGTTACCGCTCGGCACTCTGTGGGAGAGCGCGAGTGATACCTGTGAACATGACGGATCGCTTTCTCGAGATGATTCACCACGCTACTCTTGCTCGCTAGTAGAGACAACAGGAGACGTTTCTGGCGCCTGCTCGAGTAATCCTTGTGCAGAGCAGATCGCCGTGGGAGATCGGGGGCTCATTTCAGAAAACGTTCATATGGATTACGTTATTTGAGCAATGGGTCGACAGAGGAAACAAATGGACATAATGGAACGAACTATTTTAGAACGAGAAAGAACGAACTTTTTCACATCAAATGGCCGTTATTACTGTTACCATAATTTTCACGGATTTGAACCTTACTTCTGCCGTTCTTTAGTAATTTACCCCAACAAAGGTCGGCTATCTGAGAAACTCAGGAATCTGTTCTTGATTGACAACAGAAAATAAGCAAGTTATTAACACAGCTTCATTTTGTCCGAAGAAAAAGTAAACGGAATGATGGTATGTCACGACACGGCACTGGAAGGATTGCTCTCATCACTTCAGCAATTTCATGATACCCGAATACACCTATTGATCACAGTATTCAAAGGAAAGACCCAGAAATCCCTGCAGAAGGCTCACTGTGAAACAGAACTTTCTTGCCTAGATCTACCGGATGGGTATTGTCGATGAGGGCAACAGCACATCCTCCCCATCCAGCACCCGTGAGGCGTGCTCCTAGAGCGCCTGCGTTAAGGCACTCGTCAACCAGAATGTCCATCGAAGCACAGCTGCATTCATAATCCTGAAAGAGACAGAAACAAAAGTCTTGTGTTGTTGTAAAAAAGTTGTAGTTGTAAATTCATGGGTGAAAATTCACCTTGCTACAACTCTCATGACTTGCAATCATGAGTTTTCCCATCTCAATCAAGTCATTATTTTTGCATGCTTCTTCGAATTTGTTCACTCGATCCGCTTCGCTATACACCATGTCGAGCGCGTGATCGCAATTTGAATAATTTCACTAGAATGAGAATGAATTGGATTCGCGCAAGATCCACTGGGCAAAAACGACAATTCGTGATTAAAATATTAAGGGCACAATCGTGACCCGGCTACCCGCAGCTCCTACCCTTGTCAGGTAAAAGCAGCTTGAACATCCTCGTTATGCGCTGTTCTGTCTACGAGCCAGACATTCACTCCCTAGGGGCTAAGAAACCTCACTTGTGACTTTGGTCGGTGTAACGACATTCGACCCTTGTCCTGCATGACAAGAAAAGACTAATTTATCCATTTCTTTTGACCCACCGAGTTGCGAGAGAACTCGATTTCGCTCCGCGTCATAAAAAGGCGCCACCCTTTCGCCTAAGTCACAGCACGCGCCTTCAAGGGAAAAAAAGCGGAAAATCCAGCCTACATCCAGCCTTGCCCCATATATCTTGCCTTGTTGCGAAGTTGCCACCTTTTCTGCTGCAAAAAATAAACTGGCAACATCATTCCCGCAGCAAGGCAGGATGTCGAACGAGCGAAGTACTGTGTGCGGCTAATATGTCTGCCCATGTTCCCTTGTGAGCGCTTAACTTTGGCGTTCAGAATGCTCGTTTTTTTAGCTGGTTCTAGCGACATTTTTGGGCCATGACTCATGATTACGAAGGCCATCCGGGGTACAGCATACTCATAATGGAAAATGTGTAGGAGAGTCAGAGTTCAGGCGCGAGCTGAGAACTTCAAATTGTAGCGCAAGGCGGTCGAATGGCGCAGCTGTCGGCAGTTATACAGGGGCGCCTTGGCCATTAATGCCACTTCCATCCCGACTTTGCAGGTGTCGCGTCCGATGGCGTGGCTGGCAGCTGTCCTACCGTAACTGGGACGCTGCTGGACGCTAATTGACACCTCCCTGAGCCTGTTCAGCCGCTCCCTCGGACCGGAGAACTCGTCCACAAGCCACGCACCATACTGATTCGTATAATTGATCGACCTACAATGGTGAGACGTCTCCGTAAACGCCGAATTGCGTACTGATCGCTCAACTACGCATTCTCTTCCGTTTTTGAGCGGAGTTTCGACTTTTTTTCGCCTACCAGCCATTACATAACTACAGCTATAAACGGCTATCGATTATTCAATGCATTTCTGTACAACTGCGGAGCTACTAAGTTTTTTACAGTTGCTTAAAAGTTGATTTCTATACTGTTTGCTTACTGGAAGAGCATAGTTTCATGACCATTTTGGGATCATGACACATTCTTCTTCTCAGTTCGCTCACAGTTATTTTTCCTTGTTCACGATCATTGAAGAGTTCCTAACAACTGTTTTTTTTTACACGTTTGCACAAAAAAGTTACCAGAACAGCTTCACGCATGCATATTCCTCAATATTCTTGCCTTTCTGACACCAATTTCCCTAGCACTCAGGTCCCTCACTCATTTCTAAGTCGGTATTGACATTGTGACCCTGCTGACGAGCAACATTTCTCACTAATTACTGCCATAGGGGAGCGTGCGACGTCGCTGTCTCATTTGATATGCCCAAAGGAGACACAAAGTCTTCCGTAACTCATCCCGAAAAAGAAGTTGCGGTCGTAATTAATCGATGATCGTTAACAAGGAAAAATAACTGTGAGCGAACTTAGAAGAAGAATGTGTCATGATCCCAAAATGGTCATGAAACTATGCTCTTCCAGTAAGCAAACAGTATAGAAATCAAGTTTTAAGCAACTGCAAAAAAACTCACCAATGGTTTAGTAGCTCCGCACTTGTACAGAAAGGCAATGAATAAGCAATGGTCAATATACAATATTAGTAGTGTGGTTTCAAAATACTATGACCGAGCGTGAACCATAAACTTCGGGAAGAGCGTGTGCCAGTCATCCACCCTTTTTCCCTTCTCTGCTTCTTCCATCACGCTACTCAGCTGGGTATTGCAGAAGTGGAAATCGTGGAAGAGGAGGATGGTATTTTGAGGAAGAAATTGATAGGGGTGGAACTGGTAAGGCTAAAGAAGTCGAAAACCCGCTCAAAAACGGAAGAGAATGGGTGGTTGGGCGACCAGTACGCAATTCGGCGTCTACGGAAGGCGTCCTACTATTTGTGTGGTCGACAAATGATGCGAGTCAATTACGTATGTGGACGAGTTCTCCGGTCCAAGGGAGCGGCTGCCCAGGCTCAGGGAGGTGTCAATTAGCGTCCAGCAGCGTCCCAGTTACGGTAGGACAGCTGCCAGCCACGCCATACGACCGCCTCCCATCTTGCAGTCCACTAGCTGAGTCGTACAAACTGTCCAAAGTCGCTCACCACCTCAGTAGGATCGTAATGGATGAGGGTGAATGTGAGGCGAAGCAGCATACCTTCAAACAGTGAGCGATTCTGCGTTAGCTCGCATCATTTCTTCCGCAAGTAGCTAGCATCAATGTGCATCAACAAGGACGTTGGCGCGATCTGGACGAGCAACGCCGGCCCAAAAGATGGCGAGTGGTGGCTATGCGTCATACGCACCCTAGTGCCATTAAGATTCCTTATAGCTGCGCCATTCGACTATATAACCCCATATGTAGCGACCGTACACACACTAGCTTGTGTCTTCTAAGGGGCAGTCGGCGGCGATGGGAGGGGTATTTGCACTGTAGCTACTTCCCAACTGTCCGATCATCTAGAGAACTATTTCATGAGCTGACAAGAGTTTGACAGGTTTCTTGCCATCGTGACTACTCGAGCGTGCTCTACTCCGTCTGGTCAGTAAGAGTTCGCAGGTTATCACCGAAGGTGGGTGTAAGCGCTCCGGGGACTTAGGTGAGAGCAGCTCTGGAGTGCAAAATGCCACCCCCCCCCTCCGTCGCCATAACTAGCGCAGTTTCCTAGCTAAGCTGAACGGACATCTGTATGGATATGCTTACACTTGAAACTCAAGTCCGTCTGGCGGGGAGCCGCGCACTTGGCTACTGCCTCACTGCGCTACTGCCACCGCTTGGAACAACTTGGATCTCCTTTTCTGACGCCATCAGGATTTCTCAGGCGAAATAGCCGCTAGTAACACGCTCCAGTAGTAGAACATCCCGTAGCGAGAAAATGTTCAATGTCCAATAAGTTTACCTCTTAGGGATAATAGCTTATACCAAGAGAAACTGCTCTTGAAAAAAATATTCACAATGAAGTAAAACTATATGTGAGTTATTTGCATTAAGCACCGCCCAAGCCCTCGCTACCGTATTCTTTTCCTAGTATGTCCTCAGACTCTCTACGATTGCTTTCCGGGTAGAGATTCACACATAGACCACCATATCTTCTTAGGGATTTTCCCGAGCGTCCTGAAGAGGACCGCCGCGTGAGAAAGGGACCAGACGGTAACTCTCAGTAAGGCGACAAATGAAACACCGTACAGCGATATAAAAGTTTCCACTTTTTTAAACTGACACATCATGACAGGAGTCCTCAGATCCACCTCTGAATTAATTACTAACCTGAACATCCTTCAAACGCCACGATTCAACTGACACATCTCCGGCACTTCGCAAAAGAAGCTGAAAATGTAAGAGTACTTTCAAAGTGCAAAATGTAGAAACTGCTTAACAGCACCCCAGGGTGCGACGTCAATTCTCAACAGAACATGAAAAGAAGACCTAGACTGAGTAAATGGCCGCCTTCTAAATGATCAATTTCTCTGACCGAAATAACATGCCAAGCAATTTTTCTTCAGAATGCGAAAAAAGTCTCTTTTCTCAGACTTATAACCGCTAAAGTTACATTGATAGCCTGCAACGCTGCAGCATAGAATACCGCGAGTGGGGGATAATCTAAGAACCCACAAAAAAGATTAGAAAGATTGTTCACTGCCACAAAGCACAAACAATCCCAGTTCAAACATTTGTCATTTGCTAGCTATGAGCTGGTGAATGTCAATACGACCGTTGGCCATAAAAAGGGTGACGGTCGTACCCCTCTCCCCCGGTTTTTCCTATGAAGATGGGGCTTTTCCAATCGATTATCAGAAATAAGTATTGCTAGCACATGTGACATCTCGAGGCCAAATAGACTCCCTTCCTGCATTCAAATATGACCCGCTGATGGGTTTCGTCGCTCAACGGTGATGTACGCTCTTTTTGTATACTTAACTGCTAGTTAAGGAGGATCAGAAAATTCGGAAGTCAACAGTAATAAAACTCACTTTTCCAGCCAGTCTCCCCTCCACAACCCGTTCGTTGTATTGCGAAGTGGCAGCCTGTAAAGGGTTCATTTACTAGAACTACCTATAGCACATTCGAAGTGAAGAACAAGAGAAGGAGCATACCTTGTTCAGTGTATCGCCGCAATGAAGAACTGTAAATGAAGCAAGAGAAGGCAATGTAACTTTCCGTGACTGGAGAGGGGTAAAGTCGATTTTCAGAGCGCTCCCTTCTACAGCCAGAACCTGTAAATAGCGATTGGAAGAAACATTCACCGTGAGAAAATTAAGGCCACTCTGAACTCACTTCCACAGCTTGATCCATTCCTCCTCCTTGAGTTCCAATGTAGCGTTCCGCATTGGCACATAGATCAGCGAGCTCTTCCCTAACGAAAGTTCTCAAAATTAAGTACGAATACCTTCAAGAGGTAATAAAATCAGTACCAACCGCGTAACCTCTTCGAAAATTTTTCCTGTATGAATCATCCAAGTTACTAGGGCAGCAGCACAAACAAGTGACGAGCTACTCGATAGTCCAGATGAAGGAGGAATCGAACCTGGGTTGAGTAGTGCGTATTTTAACATTCAAATCTCAATCTAGAGGACGTCATGTCGATGGGAAAAATGGATCACTCAGCATCACCACCCCCCCCCTTCTCCGTTGCTCCTCACATACGACCCCTCCCCTCAACATCAGTGTTGATCTTTACCTGTCCATTTCACTATTTACCTGGATCCACTTCCAACTTCCCGAGTAAAATCTTCAATAGGGAAGGATATGGAAAGGATTGAAGAAGTAGAGCGAAAGCTGCAGGTTTTTTTTGAGTGAAACAAAACAGTAGAGAACTTTATACTGTTCTCAACGACTCAAACGCTGTCTCCGTTCGCTGTGGAGGCAGGACCGTTTCAGGAGAAGGGACTAAATTTGGCGCCACGCCAGCCTGTTCTCCAGCAGTTGCAAGAAACCGCATTGGTGGAGATTACGTTGACGCCGCCCCAAACAAGCCGCCCTCCCCGAAACGCCCAGCTTCCGTAGCGACTAAGAATTTAAGACGCTCCTCGCTGAAGAGCTCCGACGCGCTATGTACCGTTCCTCCAGTCCACCTCACATCTTGCTGAGGAATCAAACGAAAGGAAAGAAACTCGTAACTTGTCAACATACCTCCAACAAGCATGTCGAATCCGATTTGATCTACACCAAGTTTGTTCATAATCCCTTTCCAGCCACAAAGGGCGAAGCGCCTTTCCATTCCGAATGGCAGAGTGATCGAAGATTGCCTAGAGCAAAAGTTTCGAGAAACTGAACGAGTCAAGGTCACGTTTATATTTGTAGCATGCGACATTTTATGACCATGATCCCCGCAAACGATAGGGCGTTTGAGCGCTCGCGATTTGGGTCGCAGCCAGAACAGCCCTTCCCGCCAACTGCTGCGCATTTAAGATGGCATCATTGATGGAAAGGCCGCCTTGGCAGGGCTCTAATCCACGCCCCGTCACCGCTCCATCGTTTGCTGGGACCTTGACCATAGAACTGGACCATGATTAATCGATACGTATCTAATCTTTTTCATGCGTTCTCGAACTCGCCAGTTCTCCAATGGCGCAAAATTTGAACGCGGCATAAGGACACACTTACGGGTACTGCTCATCGACATTGACGAGTCGAATTTCCTGCCTACCATTTGGAGCTGCCAATATTTCTGTGCCAACATCAATAGCCATCGGTAAAACGCCATAACCGTGATAATCGATATGTTCACCTGAAAATGTGAAGACTGAGAGTAGTTCTATAGAAAGGGTCGATCAAGGGGAGAGAATTACTGATTAGTTAGTGTTCATACTTTGCGAATATAGAAGATGCGCGACTCAGAGTATTGAAAGGGAACCGATCGACTCCACACCCAAGTGAATCATCTTCAAATACCATCCCCTCAGTTTTCTGTTTTTCTCTGCAGTCTTCTCCAAATGGCGTTTGAAGGCCACTGATTCCCACCTCTTCACTCAAATATGTGGCCCAGTCACCCCTGAAGTCTCCTCCCTACAGGGTATCGCTACAACACTTGCACATGCGCATTTTTCTTTGTCGACAAACCTGCGTAATTACAAATTATCCACATTCGTAGAATATGAACGGTTCCTTAAAGAAATCAGTGAGCACGAAAGATTGAAGATTCTAATAGTTCTCACCTATAAGGTTCACTCGGCCGGGGCAAAATACCCGAATCGTGGGTAGATGTCCAAAGGCGTTTTGAAACTTTGTTTCAGCATCCTGTATGATGGTCCTCAAAAAGAAATGTTTGACGGTTCCACAAGCTTAACGTATTGTCTTTAGAAACTTACGTATGTCTCTTGGAAATTATTGTTCACTCGAGCCTTGCAGGCCTTGGCAGCTGCGAATCACACGTTTCACTAGAAAAGAAACGTAGAGTCTTGCTTCGTTGCGGATGTTTTAGGTGTGTTGCTAATCGACTTGATTTGGCCGCGGCGCCGGCCCGTTTTACCACTGTGGTTACTGCGAAACGCACTTCCACAATAGTGCTGGTAGACAACGGGCTGACTCGTGGCCCAAATCGGCTTCCCTGCTGAACATGGTACCAGCATCAGCAGCGAACAAGGCTGCAATATACATTATCACCCCCGCACAGGCGCGCGCGGCGAATTCCTCGCCGACAAGACCACACTGACCTCTTCGCACCGCTCTCGCGCACGCTCGCTCCGCCCGAGCAACGACAATTTGAAATTAGGTTTTCACAAAATATTGTGACAAGCAGATCGCGCGAGCTTCGCTGCCATGTCGTACCTATAAAACGGATACGCTCAAACTCGTTTTGCGCAACTAGGGAAGAAAGGTATCGAACTATATATCTAGCGTACCCTGGCATGCGGCAGCATTTTGAGTGACTAGGAAAGGATCGATATCGCGTTTTGAGCTTACGCCAGCGTTTATCAGCGCGCCCACAGAAAGTCAGAGAACCGGCGGAAAACGCCATATCCATGGGGAGACAGCAAAGAACCGCATTCGCGCTCGCCGCACGGCGGCTTGTCGGGTTACCTGCTATTTGAGCAGCGGACTTCATGAAGACCCCGTCATCGTAGACATTCATGACTAATTTCGGTTATGAATTACCCGTTTGCCACGCTATTTTCGGTTCTGATTTGCCCGTTGTTGCCATCTACTACCTGGAACCATCATCACTGCGGGAGCAACATCGCGCGCGACGCCCACACCGCGGTGAATTACGATTCTCTTGTCACCCCCTAGATCCATACCTTTTTTCTAGTCGCTCAGAACTCCGACGCAAGGTATGGACGCACTTCGACTGACGCTCGAAACACTGCCGCGAAGTATGAACGCAATCTTAGTAATCTGTTGATTCGTTCCTAAACGTTATGTTCCCCTATGCGTGTGTGCTATGTTTAGGACCATTTGGGCTTTGCTTTATTTGTTTTGTTTGAAGAATGGTACAAACTGGTATTTATACCAGTTTTCGATGATGCGCAACTGTCACTAGCTAGCTATTTCAGTGAGGAGGGGTTTTTGGTGCACAGCACCCAGAGCATTTAAGATCACGACAAATATTTCTTTCATTGAAAAATGTGATTTTTTTCAAAATCAGTCTTATTAATAAGAGGCAGGATAATGCGAAGAAAGGACTGTCAACCAAGGGATAGACTTCTGTGTAATCTTAGGAGGAAAGCAGCTCCCAGATGGATAAACTAATTCTGTCCCACTGTTGTCTGTTCGAATATACCGACCGTCCACCTGTAATTGTACTCTATTTCAGCACACTAAATAAGCTCAATAAAATGGCCTAAATTTGATCAGACGGGGCTTCTCGGACAAATCGATGAACATCTAGCTTCGCAACAACGTAATGTACCCTCGTTTTCTCCGAAAATTGGGGAAATTTTTCTTCGTTCGTGTTCTTTTTGGGCGAGATATATTTAAAAGTTCAGAGACTACGAAAAGTTTATTCCTAGGAGAATCTCAATAATTTAGATAAGGAATTGTAAAAAAATAGCACCAATAAAACCTCACCTTCCCATGAGCTATCGTTGGAACGATCGTTCGGTCAGCGCTGACGCAGCAAACTGGCCGATCAGCCCGTTTTGAACGCAATGAACTCCCATCGAAAGCTGTTCTCGCGCTCCATTTCAGCGAGGTTCCTGAACGATAATGACGTGCTTTTCTT
>MU913888.1:3958-26167 GCA_036418165.1 Cooperia oncophora | reverse complement strand
CGCGTTCCGTAATAATAATCTGAACTTAACAGAAAGCAAGCACCTCTGGAGAACAGACTTCTATAGCAGTGTTATAGAGCACGAAATTTGCTATCAGAACATGCAAACATATCAGCGAAACATTCAAATATTAGCATAAAATTTCAGGTGGAACAGATGAGCTGCCCAATATCGGCGAGGTGAAGGTTGGTAACTTCAAAATTCTTGAAATTCGTTCCAAAGCGTCCTAGTGAGATTCCCTTGCTGGAACTTCTAGCTCGACCTTTTCCAAATGTATGGAGCAGCTTAAGCGATTTTAGCACTTCGACTATACGTAAATAGAGGCAGTTGTCGAAGGTGCTAATTTTCGCCGACTTCGCTTTCAACTTCAACGACTAAAAAATCCACAAAAATTATTCCCTCAACCGAAGCCGTTTTGATATTCTAAAACTACGTGAAGTTTCCTATCAGATGATATCAAGCTTGCTAGCAAAACATTTCATCTTTGGAACGAAATTTCCGGTTGAAAAAAAACGAAAGTACTTATGTGCCAACCCAATAGTATGCCGATCTCTAGCGCGAAGCCTTCCTAGGGGCATGCAAAGAAAAGCTTTGTGAAATGGGGAATGAAAAAAATGCATTTTTTTTCTTTACATGGGTGCAGTTCAGCACACAGGAGTTGCGGAGACTATGGTGCATTCGCACCAGGACCCATACAAGGTGACATGTTGCGGTGCGTCAAGTCATCTAACTGGGAAATACTCCTGTTACTTTCACGCGATGCCGCGACTAGGGAGGCGATCGTTTGCATCACCCTGCTATGGACGTGTTTGGCAGTTAATGACACGAGTCTACACCAAACTATAGGAGAGGCGTAATTCCCCGAAGTCTTCAATGAGCTTTCCTATCTAGTGAATGCTTTGTCTGATGAGTCATGATACGTATGCTGTAATGAAATCGCGCCAAACGGCTTACCCTCGGTTGCGGATGTCCTGGAACTACATAGATTTCGTCCAAGAAATTGGTTAACTTTTAGGAACCCCTTATTTCCCAGGCCTAAGCAAAAATTCTCGGATCCTGTCTCCTTCATCTCTGTTTTGTACAGAGAACCCTTTGAGACCCTGTCAACCTGACCGACTCGCACCAACAGAAGTTCGGGAAATATTGATGAGTGACATTCATCACATCGCAGTTCAGAAAGAAAACTCGTTCGTGGTACGAATGGGCTCCAGAAAGAAGACGAGGCACTACTGGTTAGGTAGTAGTGGGTTTAAACGCATATCAAATAGTCGCTCACAAAAAGCGGTGCGTGCTAGAGCGCGTTTCTCATCGTTCGTGTTCGTTGAAGCTCGCAGAAGATCAGGGCGTCTCGGGTTTGATTGAGTGCTGATGTTTTCTTGTGTTCCAATGAAAGATGTCTTCCCACCTCTGAAGAGACGTTTCGGTTTTTTTTTGTTGGCCGGAAAACAACGAGAATGTGGAACATTTCGAGACCAAGTTGCAGCTTGTGGTTGGGGGGAGCCACCCTCTGAGAGTAGGACGACCACGGCGAGTCCGGTTGTTTTGTTTGCGTTTTGTTTTGTTGGTTGTCTTCTGATCGAGATAGTGATCCTATCCTCCCCTTCCTAGGCTCACTCTTAAGCGAACACGAATGATCTAAGGAGTCAGGGAGCCGTGTGGGCTCCCTCCAGGGGGTGTGGAGCGCTACTATGGAGCTCGTCTGGCTGTTTCCAGTCCTAGTATCGCAGTGCACAGAGTTGATCTGGGAGAAAGAGCCGACGTGCAGCGCCGCTGCCAGTTGAGTGGGTTGGGTCCTAGTGCGGATGCTGCGCACGTCACTCCGCTTGAAACGCCTTTTTCACTGGAAGCCGGTTCCTCGACTGAGAGGTAACGTCTCACGCTCCCTTCAACTGCTTTAGCGCCAAGCCATTGGAAGATGTGTTAACGTTGTCATAGTTCATAAAAACCAACATTAAGCGTAAAAATCGCTACCGAAATTGCGATTTCTTAACCCAGGATAGTCCTATGTAACAAGTGGTCCACTGCGATGCCGTAACACTATTTGCGTGCTGCTTAGCCTTGGAGAGGGGCGGGGTTCTCGCGTGGAATTGGCGCCAAATACACATCGATGTGGAGAGTTGGAAAATTTGATCACTGGTAGATTCGACTCCACCCAACTGGTGAACCGACGAATCAGAGGAGCGGAAGGTTGTAGGATCCGCAAAAAAAGGTGAGATTCAGGCAAATCAACATTGTACATTACTTGGTGGAATACGAACTTTTCGATTTAGCGGGGTCACTGATCAGTGGGTATCCAGTCACTTTCATGACTTCATCGATTCTGCAACTTTCCCAAAGGAGGAGTATATGAAAGCGGCTTAATGACTTATTGCTTCTGGTGTAAAACCACTAGCATCATTCAGCGAGTACATCCAGCAAAGCTCTCGCAGGGCGAACTTGGAAACTACTTAAACTGAGACTGCGTTTATACTTTGCGACACTGCACAATCGAAGAAATCGCGGTAAAGATGGGTAAGTGTATTGATCGATCTCCAACTCTTAGCTGTCGCAGGGTATCAGCGCGGCCTGAGTTTTGTGCGGCGACATGTGGAAAAAAGGCCTAACTACTTGATGTTCTTCTGTGACACTTAACGCTTGGTCTACAGATTTTTTTTTCTTGAGCGCGAAAAGGAACCTCTGGATATATACTCCTAGTGTCAGCGCCTAATGCGCAGCTTTGCGCGATCAATATCGTCAAACGCACCCATAATTTCCTCATTGTTTCACCTTCATCATGAATTTTCTCGATGTTCGTGTTTTTCATGATTGTTAAACTCTAGTTAACAGCGGATGAAGGGGCGTGTCAAGCAGTGTGAGCGCGCCACGGTGCCAAACCCGTTCCCTAGCAGTTGTTGAAGGTATGCGACAAAAAACAGTCTTGTCTTGCTCGCTTCAGCAGCTAGTGGAGAACAGGTTTGGCACCGGGCCAAACTCATCCCGCCTGACACGCCGCTTCGTGCGCATTGAACTAGACAGTGGCTGATTCTTTGTGCAATCGGTACGTTATTTCAATTTTTGAAAGTCTCACTTTGTGCGCATCACTTCGCTTATTGATTGCCACTCCTAAAGGGTGCGTTCATACTTCACGGCAGATTTTGAGACTCTGTCGGCGTTTAGAGCATTTTGATTTACTAGGAAGGCATACTTATCGCTCCAGCGTTCTGAGCGTCCGCTAGTGTTCCCTTCGATAATCGATGCCTATACTTTCTTGAGCGCTCAAAACGCTGCCGCAAAGTATGGATGCACAGGAGTACAAATTAACAGCCAACAATGGGTTCGTACATGAGCTCCGTTTTCATGCATAATAGGTTTAGTGCCTTATTAATCCTTATCTATGTAGCTCGACCGAGTTGAAGTAGTGCACGTCGATATTCCTGGCATCACACGCGAACTAGCGGAGTATCACCTAACTGGTTGACATGGCACTGCGCAGCACTGGGAGGGGGGAGGATATGCCGTTTTTGCCAGATCGCTTGCTACCGACCTGACGTGTTAAAACGTGTGAAGCAAACTGCTTCCCAGGCAGGGCAACTCGTCCAAAATTTTAAGCTGGTTCATTTTACCAGGTAATCATTAGGAGACGGACGTCAAGAAACATGGGCATTAAGGTTAACAGCCATGTTTTTCTTGGCTACCATTTGCAAAAACTTAAAGTTAGTGATTTGGGAGAGTTCCAACTTGGTGGGCGAGCACCATCACTTGTCAGAATGAGTAAACGGCAGTGCGGTCGCGCCGGGCGACTGCTCCCTCCCCTTCGATGGGTCCTGGTGAGAGCGCGAGCCCGCTTGAAACACCTTTTCGCTCTCACCAATGTAAGGACCAATGAAGTAAACCCTATTTGTATTGGATTGTCACGCCGCATTTTGTTTCCCCTTCGCGCCAAGTCGCCCCGGAAGACTGCAAGCAGGGAGGATGGGAGGACCGCACGTTCGAAGATGACATCACGCCAGGGAAGCCGTATTTTTCACTTATAAGCCACTACGAAAGTACACAATCTCCTTGGAAATCACTTTGACGCGATGAACTTCAGTCAACCCCCTTTATGTTTCTGAGAACTTCCACGGGGTTTGCGGTGTCAGCGGTCTACACCACTGTTGACCAGAGGGCTGGTTATGGCTGGCATGACAGGCACGCCCCGCGATCAAAAGTGGTCAGTTGTGTGGCTCGAATACAAGCCCAAGATGTCGAACAACACTCAAGTGAAGGAAAACAGCGAAAACCAGCCCGAAATGCCCCATCTAGAGACCCATACTAATCCGCAGTGTACGTGCATGAAGCGAAGAGGCGTAAATGGACGAGTTTACTTGTTGGTGCCAGTTTTTCCCTTATCACCTCACTCTCACCTTTGGAAATGACGAGTGTCAGCAATGGAACAGCGGCACCAACAGGATACCTTTAGAACTGAAACCTGGGCGTTGCCGTGGCCAGTGGGTAGGGCGTGGCCTCCGCGCGAGAGGGTAGTCTTTTCCACACCTATTTTTCAACTGCGAAAGCTTGCGGGCAGGACTACCATGTTTAAAAAAGGCGTCTGAACATCAAATGAACGCGAAGCGTGCCCTAAAGATTAATATAATTCTTCTAACATCTAGGTGAACTTAACTAATATTAAATTCATTCTCAAGGTAATTGTGGCTGAGTAACTACAGCTTATGTAGAGCAAAGCATCTGTAGTAACAATTTGTGTACTTGAAATTTTCTCGTGATTTCAGTTTAGTTCAAGTCTTTATATGCGTAATTATTTGTATTTATGGAAGGTGAAGTTAATAATCTCTTTTATTTCATTTTCTATGTACAATTTGTTGAGGTAGCAAAGTTGTAATAGGCATTCGTTAATAGTCATTCGAAATGTGAGACACTACATCTACGTTGCGGCAACGTGAGCGAACCGATATATACTAGCTAGTCACTCGACCGACTAGCACTGCTACTAGCTAGTCACTCGACCGACTAGCACTGTAGCACTGCTACACTAAATCAGTTGAGTCCTGACGCGGTTGTCGCACATGTGACGCCGCTCTCAACGTTACTTTCGCTACATTGCCGCAACGCGGATGTAATGCCCCACGATTTGACGTTGTAAGAGAAAGCTGCCCGGAGTTAATAGCGCACTTCTCATTACATGGGAAATATAGTGATCGTAGGGGTCTCACCACCAGCGATGTTATGTCTCTCCAAAAATTAATGTGAGATGGATAGGACCATATTCGCGTCGTCATCGAACAGTTGCCAACTTTGATATATTCCACACATAACAAAGCATTAAAATGAAGGAGTCATGAGCAAAGTGAGTTGAAAGGCACTCGAGAAGCACACGCAACTGAAATATAACAAAGAGTTCACACACGAACAAAAGCGAGAACAGGCGAAGAAGTCACACAGTATTGAAGGGTGTCATGAGGTGCTGATGACGAGAGCGCTCCAAATGTTAGTTTTTAGCGGTCAGCATTCGAAGAGGCAGCCTGTGTAACATCCAACTGAAAATTCTAGTTAAGTTATGGCTACAGGCCAGAAAAGGAAAATAGAAATCAAAAGATTAATTCGAAGAAGCCAATCCTGGGTTAGTGCATAAGGGATGGCTAGGCTAGCCGAAGCTATGCAAGAAAACTAAGGAAATTTGAATGAGATCATCCTGAAGTATCTTTTTTGCAATTTATCAATGTTTTGGGGAACAAAGGCGTTTTGAAAATAATACGAAGGCTTTTTCAAAATAATGCATTCAGAGCTAGTTCACCAGATGGGCATTTTTTTAAATCCTCGTAAATGTACCAGACTATTTTGTAAAGCCCTATAGACTCCTGCGCACTACGAAATGCTGCCAGTCTTCATGGGATACTTATGTGCTAGCTTAATACCAGATCGCAGAGTCGAAAGTGAGGGGTCTACATGGACAGTTCCGACTAGCCATGAGCGCTGCCAAGTAGGCGTTGCAGGTGCAATGAGGTGCTCAGCATTCCCACCAGGACCCAACCTGTTCAACATCGCAGCGTAGAGTTTGTTCGTTGCAGACGCTGGAGCGTGTCAGGGAAGGCTGAGTTTATTTAATGGGAATTCGAAGCTTTTCCCATTTGGGCATAGACAAATCGATCTACCTCAGAATCGCCTCTTTGCATGGATTAATCTCAATGCCGTCCGTAGCCCAACAATTCCAAAGAAGGGGCATGCAGAACAAAGAGGCACCATTTCGTATCTTCCTCGATGTACTTTACAAAATTGCCCGGCATTTTGACAAGAGTCCAAATAAGTCTTTTCTTACGATGATTTTTGGTTTCTTTGAAACCCTAGGCTATCTGGCAAGAATCTCAACGGGGAAATACCTTTATAGCTTTGCCGTCCTTCGTCCACTCGCACTTGACTGGTGTACCGCTTCGAACTCCTGCGTAAAGTGCAGCGCTTTCCCCTATTTTGACTGTTACAGAGGTAGCTTCTGGTTCAACAATAGGTTTCCCTGCAAGTGTCTTCCGTAAACGAAATCTAATGCTATAGCTGTGTAAAGGGCTCACCTCCAACTTTCACTGTGATGCATACTGTAACTGACTTTCCATCGGGACCAGTTGCAGCACATGTGTATTCTCCTGCAGTTTCTTGGTTTGCAGGCGGGATTCGAACAGTACTTGAGGTCTTATCGCCGTCGATGGTATAGTCGGATGTCAAGGACTGGCCATTTTTGGTCCAGCGGAATTGTGCTGGCCTTGAGGCCTTTACTGTGACCTCGCCGCTCTTTCCGAATTCCAAGTTCAAAGTGTCAACGCTCGATGTCGCCACAAACTCTGGCATCTCAGCCTTCCTTCTTGTCCTCCTTCTTTTCATCCTCCACTTTAACCTTCTGCTCGTCCTCTTTCTTATCATCTGCTGCCTTGGCTTCCTTTTCTTTCTTCTTATCCTTGTCCTTCTTCTTTTCATCCTCCGCTTTGACCTTCGCCTTGTCCTCCTTATCATCCGCTGCCTTGGCTTCCTTTTCTTTCTTCTTATCCTTGTCCTTCTTCTTTTCATCCTCCGCTTTGACCTCCTCCTTGTCCTCTTTCTTATCATCCGCTGCTTTGGCTTCCTTTTCTTTCTTCTTATCCTTTTCCTTCTTCTTTTCATCCTCCGCTTTGACCTTCCTCCTTGTCCTCTTTCTTATCATCCGCTGCTTTGGCTTCCTTTTCTTTCTTCTTATCCTTGTCCTTCTTCTTTTCATCCTCCGCTTTGACCTCTTCCTTGTCCTCTTTCTTTCATCCGCTGCCTTGGCTTCCTTTTCTTTCTTCTTATCCTTGTCATCCTTTTCCTTCTTCTTATCCTTATCCTCCTTCTTTTCTTCCAGCACTCTGATTTCCTCCTTTTTCTCTTCCTTGTCATCCTCTGCTTTCACTTCCTTTTCCTTTTTCTTATCATCCGGCTCTTTGGGCTTTTCCTTATCTTCCAGTACTTTGATTTCCTCTTTTTCCTTCTCCTTGTCTGCCGGGGGCTGCTCCTTTTCCTTTTCGAGTTTTTCCGTTTTTTGTTTTGTTTGTTCCGCTTCTAGAGCGCCGTCTTCTTTTTTCTGTTCAGTTGAAACATCGGCTCCCTTCTCTACATCTTTCACCTTTTTCTTTGCCACTTTCTTCTTCTTCTTCTTTTCCTCATCAGGCTTCTCCGGTTCGATCTTTTCGATTGCAGCATCTGCTACAGCTTCAACCTTTGCTAACTCACCGTTCTCTTCAACTTTGACCTCTGAAGCCAACTCGTCATGTAGGGCTACTCCGTTGAGCTGATCAGCTTCTCGAGAGTCGGCAACACTTTCATCTGATTTGAGTACGATTACTAAAGGTGGAGAGCTGTCACTTGGATTGGACTCGGTCGTGAAACCTTTTGCGATCACTCTGTAGCAGTACGTGCCGTTCTGCTGCAATGAAGAATCCGCGAAATGTGTACGGTCTACTTTAGCGATTTCGAGCCAGTCGCCTCCATCACATTGTCGCTCGAGTTGATATAGGCTGGCTTCAGGTACTGCATTCCACGACAATTCCACCTTTGTTCCGTCAAAGTGCGCCTCGGGGATGTCTGGAGTGTCAAGAACCGATACGAGAGAGCTCTCGGAAGAGTCCAACTTCAATTCCTCGTCCTCTTTTGTGAGAACATCAACTCGACTGACTTCGGTGGCCCCTTCTCCTACAGAATTCACAGCGATGACGCGGAAACCATAGACTTGACTGCTGAACAAGTCCGTTGCTTCGAATTGTAGTGTGGCTGGCGTTTAGTCTTGCCTATGGGACGCCAACCGATTGCTGTCAACGGCCTTACGCTCTATTATGAAGCCGGTGATTGGAGCTCCATTAGCTTTCTCGGGATTGTGCCACGAGAGTATTGTAGAGTTTGTGGAGGTCTCTGCTGAAGTCAGACCCAGTGGTTCAGAAGGCACATCGAGAACAGTCAGGCCTAAGTTCTTTGTGCGTAGCTCCGATTGGGTTCTCTGCGGTGATCTTCACAGTGCCACAGTCATCCCGGCTGAGATTCTTCATGCGGACACTAACGACGTTATCGTATTCTTCGACTTCAGCCCTGTTCTGAATTCGTGAGTCTTTGTGTAAGATGGTGACAATGGGGGTCGGGTGGCCGGTAACCTCAACGTGGAAGGCCAGCTCTTCGTGGGCTTTGAACACCAGCTCATCTTCCAAGTTTTCTTGAATTACCTATTTCAGGGGCCACTTCGAGCTTGAGCTGGGCTGGGAGCAGAAACTTCTTTTTCGCTCAGAGCAGCACAATACTCCCCGATGTCGTTCTTCTCAATGTTACGAATCTCAAGAGTCGAAGTATTTCCCGAGGTGGTCATAGCATACTTGTTGGCCTGTGGCCAAATTTCCTGCCCATTCTTATACCACAACACTTTGTGGGGTGGTCTTGTGAACTCGCAGTGAAGCTTCGCATCGGTTCCAAACTTGTTGACTGTGAGATCTTGTGGACCAACGCTAATGTGGGGTTCTTCTTCTGAAAAACACGTTTTTCTATAGTGTATACTTCATTAAACATGCAAAAGATGCCGAGATTTTACCTTTTACCATCAGTTCCCCTTCGGTTCTGCTTCTTCCATCAGAAGTTTCACAGCGATATGTTCCTTTATCGGTGTCTCTGACGGCCAATATTTTGAACTTCCGTTTCGTACCATCAGATGAGATAAGAATGCGATCGTCTTCTTGGAGCGCCTTACCGTCCTTGTACCAAACAACCACACCATCTTCATCGGACAGGGTACAACAAAGCTCGATGTCTTGTCCTTCGATAACCTCGATGTATTCCGAGAAGGACGACTCGAAATGGCATCGCACATCTGAAATAAGGACCTCTTGAAAAGCTGGTATTGGCATGAATACAATGTACAATGGGCTACAAACCTGTTACGGTGACTGTTGCAGAGCACTGCGCTGATCCGTGTGGGTTCTCTACTTCACAAGCGTACGATCCTGCGTCACTAGTGTCTACGCTGTGAATTATGAGAAGGCTCATGTAGCCTTCATTGATAATCTGGAAAAGAAGTGGACTGAGCTAGTTGTTCAAAACTTGGAAAATTACATGGAAACTCCAAACTGTATTAGAAACAGCAATGTACTTTGGAAACAGATGGTCACTAGGGACAGAAAAGGTCCTCTCGCGAATGCAATCATGGCCTTTGAGCACACTGTGATATCCCGGCCCATGCGCCATGGCGTGGACGCCTAGGAAGCCACCGGTCGAGGACAGTCGTCTCTCACGTCTGGCAGCCAGCGACTTTTCGATTCACCGGGAAAGTCCATGATGTCACCCGATGGCAAACGGGAACGAGAACTTGTCCTCCCTGACCAGAGGTTACGCAGCGCCGCCGATGTTCCACCCCCATTCTCCGTCTGGGAGGTGCATGTCATCCGCCCCCGTCAAGAATGTCGTCGACCGCACGGAGCGGGAAGAACACCGCTGACACGATGGGGAATTACTGCGTCAGCAAGCTGCTGGCACCGGATCCAGGAATGAGGGAACGTCACGGAGTAGAGAAAACATGCCGTGTTTATACAGCTTCCTCTTCCTTCCATGAAATGGAACTTTCGAAACCCCAAAATTGGGAGGAGGAAAGATAAACATCGTTTGGGGCATACATCAGGCATCCTAGTGAGGCTCTCACGAGCACCATCTGGTTCATCGTGCCCCTGAATAGTTTTGTTTTCTCTGGAACCCCAACATCTTCCGTATCCTACCACCACGGGCTAAACTCACCTCAGTATTTGCGTTCTGAGGAATGATTTCTTTTCCATCCTTGTACCAGATGTATTCGGGAGAGGGCTCAGCAGTTGCATGGCATTCAAGTTGCAATGCGCGTTTCTTTGGAATGGTAGCGGATCGGATCGGTTTAGTGATGATTGGAGGAACTTTGGCTGAAAAATAGGAACATTTCAAGATTCACTCTGACCAATTTCATAAGTGCTACCATAGACTTACGAGTAACTTTGACAGGTTCAGTTTCTTCGGAGAACTCTCCAGTACCTCCTTCGTTTCGGAGAGCAACTTTAAACACATAGGACACTCCCTCCTTCAGATCTGTGACTGCGCAAGTGTTCGACTGGCAGTTGACCTGAATATGGCAGAGCTATACTTAGGAACTCACACTTTAACGTAATGTACTACACCGCTTCCGTAACGAGGAGGTCGCTTTGGACGTTTTCCTAGAGAATCCCTCATATTTCGTTCGGTATGTGCGTGCTATGCGCAGGAGTCAGGTTTTTTTCCTAGGCGGTCATAGGAAGTAAAAAGGAGGCACTGTTCGACTGGGGAGAGGGATATTTTGCACTTTTAGCAATTCCTTTTGCTAGTTCATGTTGACCTTAAATTTCACTCTGTTGACTCCAGCAAACTCCATTGAAGCTTCCAAGTGGTACAAGGAAGCCACTTTATTCTCAGCAAATTAGGCCTTCACAACTTGTACAAGCTGTGGTTTGTACAAGGTCGCTGAGTACAATTTGGAGCCCTCCCCTAGTGCCCTCCCCTTTCCCAAAGGCGAAATCGTCAAGTTATATACGGGGTATTTGTAGCACCAAGTATTTAAAGGAAGCTGCGCAGGTTAAAGGTGTCTCGATTAGAGCGGGGAAGTGTCCGATCAGCTATCGTAAAAGGGGTGATATTACCGCGTCGTCCAATCACAGCATGTCTGCCGCTGGGGAAATTTCTTGCAAAAAAACGTCCCACCTCAGGAATGCCTCCTTTGACCCACTCCTTCCCAACTTTCCCATCCTACCCACCTTTTCCTAGATTTTCCCAACTTATTACCAATTTTCTGGTTTTTTTCAATTCCCCCTCTTTTCCCACAAAAAACTACCGTTGAGCGAAAAAAAAAGGGGGGGGGGCGCGGGGGAGACGGCACATAGCGCACTAGAAATAATGTGGAAAGTTAGGGACTAGAAACAAAACGCTTGCTCGAACGAAAATACGACCCACTGCACACTGGAGTTTCCCAATTAACGACGTGCTCTGAATACAGTACTCATCGTCTTAACGCGTTATCTGCGTTACCCCTCTGCCAGTCCGTAATTTCCTCAGTGCAGGGAGTCGAATCATTACACACTCGAACCCCTTTTCAGTAATGCTGACCATTGCTGGAAAAAGTCTTGTTTCTGAGGTCCAGCAGATAACCTCCAGCAGGCAAAAAAGGATTTCATGTCCCAAACGCGAGCCCCGTAGAAAAGTACTACAATCAGCACAGTTTTTGGTTCTAAGTCTAGCAAACCTATGTGACTTACCTCAGTCCAAATCGATGATCCTTCGGATTTGTAAGCGACGGTGTATTCGGCCGCTGGTTCCTCATCACATCCATCCCATTCCACAGTGATACTGTTCTCACCCGTGATGGCAACTCGTGGAATGTCAAGGATCGCAGAGGGACGACCTGCACGGGATGTTCTAGCTTTTACAGAGATCTTCCAAAGGCGTTCTTGCGATGCCTCGCAAAATGATTGAAACGTACCAAGGTTAGGTGCAATAAGCAGTGTTTCCGACGCCAGGTTCGAGCTTGACGTCAGACCAGCTTCATTTACCGCTTCTAAACGTGACTCAAATGTCAAGGATCGCAGAGGGACGACCTGCACGGGATGTTCTAGCTTTTACAGAGATCTTCCAAAGGCGTTCTTGCGATGCCTCGCAAAATGATTGAAACGTACCAAGGTTAGGTGCAATAAGCAGTGTTTCCGACGCCAGGTTCGAGCTTGACGTCAGACCAGCTTCATTTACCGCTTCTACCTTGAACTCGTAGCTGATGTCAGGGCGCAAATCTTCCACTACGTAGCGATTGGCGAAGACCAGATCGCTGTTCATCTAGAAAGGATTCAGATGTGATTTTAACTTTTTTCTTGGCTAAGGGAACACAAACCTTCATCCATTCACCGCCGTTCTCCCGAACGTAGACGTCGTAGCCATATATGGGTGATTCGCCGTCTTCTGTAGGTTTATTCCATTTCAGTACACAAGTGCTGTCACTAACGTCGGAAATGATAGGTTGCTCAGTGATTTGTGGAGCTTTGAAAGAGGTGCCTGTGGTGACCTGTAAAAGATTTTCTGTAGTTCCCATTTAATATTATAGGACTACCCCTTAATGCGGAAACCCAGAAACATTCTTCTGAAAAGAAATTTGTGTGAAAGTACCACTGCAGATTCGCATGGTTCTCCATTGCCGTATTTGTTAACCGCAGATACCCTCAGTTTGTAACTGGTTAGCATCTCGAGATCTTCCACGGTATAAGAAGTCTTGGCACCGGAAACCTGAAAATAAGATATTTCAATCAATCCTCTATGAATACAATACCTTCTTTTCTTACATGAGCAACTTTATGGAACGTTCTACGGCCTTCTTCCTTCTTTTCGATCAAGTATCCCGTTATGGGTTGTCCACCGTCATCCAGTGGCTTTTCCCAACTTATTGAAACGGAGTCACTATCTATCTCATTGACGCAGACGTTTGCAGGAGGTCCAGGTACATCTGAAGTAAAAAACTACCTGGGTAACTTTTTTCCTTAGCTGAATTTTCAACAAACCTTTGACTTTGACGGTGAACACTTCCGAAGCTTCTCCGAGTTCGTTTGACAGCTTTATTGTGTACTCTCCAGAATCGGCTTTCGTCACTTGTCGTTTGCAGAACTTCACGAGGTTTTCCAGAACATCCACATGGGTCTTTGCATCTTCTCGCAGCAGATTTCCATTTAGGAAGCACGTAGCGTTCACATCATCTTGGCATTCAAATCCAACACTCAGAATAACACTCTCACCCCTTTCAACCTCTATCAATTCCTTAGCACTTGGCTTTATTCTTGGTTTTCCAGAAATAATAAGATTCGTGTAGGATTTGGATCCATCAGCCTCGACAACATACTGCCCTGCATCATCGAAATCAGCATTTTTGATTGTGAGCCGACAAGAGGTTCCATCTGATGTGATCTCGTATTTTTCCGAGTCCGTCACTACCTTATCATCCTTGGTCCACTTGACGTCCTTTGGAGCGTGGTCCAGTTCAATAGCCAGAATGACAGGCTCGTTCTCCTTGCCAACTGTTCTGCGTTCCAAGCGTTTTGTAATTTCGGCGAATGTTTCTTCCACTGTAATTCTTGACGTTGCACCATTAACTCCCAAACGAACCTCCACCATCATTCCTGTGTCTTCTGGTTTAAGGTCCGTTATTATCAGTGTCCTGATAGGTCCACTGGACTCCTTCTTACTTCTTGGCTCAGTCGTAAATGGCTTACCATTGATGAGCCACTCCACCTCATCGTTCTCATCCACCAGTTCGCATTCGAAACGCACGGTATCGCCCCGCAGTGCCAACACTTCTGCTCCCGGTGTTGATACGAAACCATCTTTCCTCATTTTACGCCTGGAAACGGTGTAACTCTCAATACTGGAAGTTCCAGACGACCTTCTAGAAGATCGACTGCTTAGAGTCTCTTCCTCGAGCAAAATTCTTTCCACTACATCTGGAATCATCTCCAGAGTAACTTCTGCTGAAACATCGTCCTCCGATGGCTTATCTTTTAAGTCAGCTTCTCTTTCTTGCGTGTCCGTGACCTCAATTCTTATCTTTTGTTGATCTTTTTCGAGTTTCCAAAGTCTTCCTTCTCCTCCTCTGTTTTCTTCTGTTCTTCCTTAGCATCCTTCTTTACCTTACGTTTAGGCTTAGCCTTATCTTCAGGTGTAGCTCCTAATGCCGGCTTCACCTCTTCCTTGGCTTCTTCCTTCTTCTCCTCAACCTTCTCTTTCGGCTCTTTTTCTTTCGGCTTTGCTTCTTCCGTCGGCTTCACTTCTTCCTTGACTTCCTTCTTCTTCTTCTCGACCTTCTCCTTAGGTTTTTCTTCCTCCTTTCGGTTTAACCTTTTCTTCTGGCTTTTCTTCTTCTTTCGGCTTTGCCTTCTTCGGCCGGCTTCGCTTCTTCCTTGACTTCCTTCTTCTTCTCGACCTTCTCCTTGGGCTTTTCTTCCTCCTTTGGTTTAACCTTTTCTTCTGGCTTTTCTTCCTCTTTCGGCTTTGCTTCCTCTGCTGGCTTTACTTCCTTCTTCTTCTTCTCGACCTTCTCCTTGGGCTTTTCTTCCTCCTTTGGTTTAACCTTTTCTTCTGGCTTTTCTTCTTCTTTCGGCTTTGCCTCTTCGGCCGGCTTCGCTTCTTCCTTTACTTCCTTCTTCTTCTTCTCGACCTTCTCCTTGGGTTTTTCTTCCTCCTTTGGTTTAACCTTTTCTTCTGGCTTTTCTTCTTCTTTCGGCTTTGCCTCTTCGGCCCGCTTCACTTCCTCCTTGGCTCCCTCCTTCTTCTTCTCGACCTTCTCTTCAATTTTTTCTTCTTCCTTCGGCTTGAGCCTTTCTTCCAGCTTTTCTTCCTCTTTCGGCTTTGCTTCCTCTGCTGGCTTTACTTCTTCCTTCTTCTTCTTCTTCTTCTCAACCTTCTCCTTGGGCTTTTCTTCCTCCTTTGGTTTAACCTTTTCTTCTGGCTTTTCTTCTTCTTTCGGCTTTGCCTCTTCGGCCGGCTTCGCTTCTTCCTTGACTTCCTTCTTCTTCTTCTCGACCTTCTCCTTGGGCTTTTCTTCCTCCTTTGGTTTAACCTTTTCTTCTGGCTTTTCTTCTTCTTTCGGCTTTGCATCTTTCATCTTTTCTTCTGGCATATCTTCTTCTACTGGCTCCACCTCTTCCTTCTGCTTGGAATCTTCGGGTATGTCTTCTTTCTTGATGTCCTTTGACGGTTTTCTAGCCTCACCTTCCTGTTCTGGTTTAGGTGGAAGACCGGATTTGTCCTTGCCTTTGAGCGGCACCTTGAGTTTCGTTGAAGGTTCCTCTTTGATCAACTCTGGAGTTTCTGAACGCCGTTTGAACGTGAACTCAACCGCATCACTATCAGGAGTGCCGCCTCTCGAGAGTATTTTACTGGCGCTGTCTACTTTCATTGTGATACTTGCTGATTGAGGTTGTTTGAGAGGTGAAACAGCTTCGGCACTACCCTCTCTAGCGGTGATTTTTGTTGTGATATTGGTCTCAGAGAGAAGGGTACTCGGTTCTCCGAATCGTGAGCTAATTTCATCCGGAATAACAAGAGGTTTTGGAACTTTCTTTTTCTTGCCAGGACTTTCGTCTACTATCTTCTCCTCCACATCAGGTGGCATATCTTCCCTCTTGGTAACCTCCGCTTCCTCTTTCTTTTCGGGAGACTTGGCTTTGAGCTCCTTTTTCTTCTCAGCCTTCTGTTTTGTCTTTTCCTCTTCCTTTAGTTTACCCTTCTCTTCTGACTTTTCTTCTTGTTTTCGAGCTTTGCTTCCTCCGCCGGCTTCGCTTCTTCCTTGACTTCCTTCTTCTTCTTCTCGACCTTTTCCTTGGGTTTTTCTTCCTCTTTCGGCTTTGCTCCTTCCGCCGGCTTCTCTTCTTCCTTGACTTCTTTCTTCTTCTTCTCGACCTTCTTTTCTGGCTTTTCTTCTGCTGGTTTCTTCTCGATCTTCTCCTTAGGCTTTTCTTCCTCCTTTGGTTTAACCTTTTCTTCTGGCTTTTCTTCTTCTTTCGGCTTTGCTTCTTCTGCCGGCTTCACTTCTTCCTTGACTTCTTCTTCTTCTTCTCGACCTTCTCCTTGGGCTTTTCTTCCTCCTTTGGTTTAACCTTTTCTTCTGGCTTTTCTTCTTCTTTCGGCTTTGCCTCTTCGGCCGGCTTCGCTTCTTCCTTGACTTCCTTCTTCTTCTCGACCTTCTCCTTGGGCTTTTCTTCTTCTTTCGGCTTTGCCTCTTCGGCCGGCTTCGCTTCTTCCTTGACTTCCTTCTTCTTCTTCTCGACCTTCTCCTTGGGCTTTTCTTCCTCCTTTCGGTTTAACCTTTTCTTCTGGCTTTTCTTCTTCTTTCGGCTTTGCTTCTTCTGCCGGCTTCACTTCTTCCTTGACTTCTTTCTTCTTCTTCTTCTTCTTCTCAGCCTTTTCTTCTGGCTTTTCTTCCTCCTTCGGTTTAACCTCTTCTTCTGGCTTTTCTTCATCTTTCAGTTGTACCTTTTCTTCAACTTCCTTTGTAGTCTTTTCGCCGTTTTCGACTATTTCTTCTAGCTTCATCTCTTGGGTCTCGATATGCTGAAAATAATTTTATAAAGAATAACATTGTTAGATAGAAGCTTACTATTAATGCTCGGATCGTAAGCAAGCACAGGAATTCCTCCCCTCTACATAGTTAGTTAAGCAGTTCTCGTCCTCTATCGCCTCCTACCCCACATGGGATCTATTTCGGATCCTCTTACAAGGTAGCTCCCAAATCCTCCCAATATCCTGCCTTCAAGTGAAAGATGGTAGGCACCTCCAATAGCTATCTGGGGAGGTGTGGGGGGAGGGGGCACAGCGCGTGAAACGGGAAACATCAACAATCGGAAAATTTTTTCCATGCCACTAAAAACGTCTCACTCTCCCACAGCGACAAAGGATGACCCCTGCTGAGAACTGCACAACCATGTGCCTTGATGCTTCACCATTCTACCCCCCCCCTCACCTCCCCCCACCGCATATCATCATTCCTCGTTATCTGAGTAGCTGTACGTAGAGTGCTGCGGAACAAGGCTGCGCTGTCTGGAAATTCCTTGTGATTTTGAGTGCCTTAGCACAAATTTGTTTTTTTTGCCAGCACACGTTGAGTCGTTTTGCCTAGGACAGCTGTAAAACTAGAGTACCAATATATGAGTCTCCAGCAGCTAAATTTCTCTTTTCTCTAAAAAAGGGCAGAAATGCAGTTTAGCTTCGAAAACAAGACATTTGTTGTTCAAGGAGCCAATGCTGCAAAGGAAAGAGAACCAGCGTGACCGGTTCAAGTTTTTTTGAGGTGGGATGGATTCGTTTCTGAGAAGCGCAACCCTCCAGTTACTCTACAACGGTCTACGATTAGCAAATCCGAGAGTTTTGTCATAGCACAAGCTAATTACCACTCTCTAGATGGGACGAAACTCATAGTATCAACTTTAGCTAATTATGAAAAACTAACTGTCCTTTGGATATTATCTTGGCGTTTGGGCACCTTCCTCACCTAGCCCCACCAGGGACTTGATTCTTGATCTCAAACCTTTTCTGAACCGTACCTGGAGGTTGAACTCTATCGTAGGTGATATTTGAAGGATATTATTTTTTATGAGCTTGTGATACACAATAAAGAAGTCAGTTCTGAGGAATATCAAACTCAACAGGGCAGTTTGAAGGAAATCCGAGAGTTTCGTCATAGCACAATCACAATTTACACTCTCTAGATGGGACGAAGCTTTTTGTTGTGATATTGGTCTCAGAGATAAGGGTTCTCGGTTCTCCAAATCGTGAGCTAATTTCATCCGGAATAACAAGAGAATGAAAGAATGGTCCAGAGTAAGATAACTGCTTATTGCCCTCCTTTCGAAGTAATGCTGGACCTTTAGGCGCGGTAAAAGTTATTGGAGCTGCGTTGATGTCTCTCTTCGCACGCGCCCATGGAGTGGATTCATAAGTTGAATGCTACGTTTCCCTCAATGTCCTATCGGAACAGCATTTGCTCCAATCCCCGTAACTTTCCATGAACGAAATGTCTTCGGAGGAATGCAAACAAGACCTACAGAAGTTCTTTTTTATCTAACAATACGTATGACCTTACCATGAAAATGGGATTAAGATCACACGGTGAAGACAGCAAACTCTCCGCTCTCTCATTCTTCTAGCGTTTGTACCGTTCGGTAGCAGGGTCCGCTCTTCTGATATTATGACCCATCTATCCCGATTAAATGTCTGGTCGGGGTGGGTTCCAATCACTTTAAAGCCTGTTTGCCAGCTTATCGAGCTAACGCTGCTTGGGACGTCCCTTGGGCCGCTTTCCGGGTACCTCAAGCTTGAAATTAATGTTATAGACGCTACCAGCATTTACGCGAAGTACAAGGCCGTACCATCGAAAGCGCATTTCGCATTCTAAATGCGGTCCAAACTCGTGATGCCCGCAGTCCAACGCAACATTCTCGTCTCCATCACACTAGACGGGCTTCGACTTCTTTGGTAGCGGGCCAGCACTCGGCACCATATAGGGCGACTGGTCGAACGACACTTCTGTAGATCTTCGACTTTAAGTGCTCTGCATCTTCCTGTCGCGAAGAATCCCACACATGGATCGCCATCCATGCTGCGCTCACACGCGCGTTCACTTCCGAAATAGGACCTCCATCGGACGTAATTGCTGTCGAGATACTTGAATGTTTTTGTACGCGTGGGCTCATTGATATCGATTTTTATAGAGCCTGTCTCGCTTGGGTCGGTTCGGTCTTTTTGACGTTCAATCTGAGCCCAAACTTCGCCAAGCGATCAGCCCAAGCTTGCACCTGTTGCTCTAGCGTACTTTATCTTCGCATGCAAGCATCACATCATCAGCGTAAAGAAGCGTCCAAGGAACTTTTTTCTAAAGGTCTCAGGGGATGACATCAATTGCGACGAAGAAAGGAGTGGGAGAGTTCGTAGCCCTTGTGTACCGCGATACTGATATGAAATCCTATCGAAGTGCCTGCAAGAGTCCGCACTTGGCTCTCTGGCTTTGAATAAAGGATGCGGACCCACTCGATTAGCTCTTCAGGGACACCGTGTTGTCGCAAGGCGTACCATATAACGTCTCGTGGCACGCGATCAAATGCCTTTCTCCAGATCTAGAAAGGCTACATGCACAGGCTTTCGCTTCTCACGATGTTTCTCCAGCAGAAGGAGAGTGGCGTGTATGGCATCGACGGGCTACAGTTCGCTGGGAGATTTTCATGGTGTGCGAGAGAAGGCGAATTGGACGGTAGTTCGAGCAGCAGTCTGCCGGGCTGCCCTTCTTCTTCCAAATCGGAATCGTCGTGCTCTGCTGCCAGCCCTTGGCACCTTCTTTTCTGCGACGATCTGGTTGAAGAGTTTCGTCAACCATTCTGCCGAGTGCCACTGCTGTGTTTTCCGCAAGTTTGCTGTCAAGTCGTCGGGGCCAGTAGTTTTACCTACCTTCATCTTCTTCAAAGCCGCTTCGCCTCCACAAAGGATATGTCCCGAACGCAACCGCATATTAAGCAAAGAAAAAACTACCATCTAGTGGACCGTTTTTCTTAGAAATTTTCGTTTCTAGTAATCTCCAGATTGGCAAGAAATTTCCAGACAATTGTAAGCGATGAAGATGATAGCAGGTCATAAGTTTCTGGGTTTTTGAACATTGGGTTTTCATTCCTAAGCCAAAAATGTCTGCCTTGAAATCAAAGTCGTAGGAATGGAAATAGAGCAAGTCTGGTGCCTGTTGGCCTGCTACAAGTTTAACGGGAGAGCTGATAACAGAAAAACCCACATCAACTTCCTCTTGTTGTTGCTCTTCATCCTCGATCGCTTTAGTAGCTCTTTCGTCTTCGAGAGAGAACTCGAATTCTTCTAAAAAAAACAATATTCGAGAAGAAAGCATCAGTAACTCTCAGATAGACGTTCTTGTCGTATGTTTGAGATATCAGGATATACGGTCACAGTGATATATATCAATTTCCTTACTGGGGTTAACGGGGGAAGTAGTTGTTTGTCATGCTTTTCTTAAAAATGAGAAAACTGAATTACCTTCTGTTTCTTCAGCTGTTTCGACGTCTACGGCTTTGCTTGGTTTTCCTTGCCCAATAGAATTGACAGCGCTCACACGGAACGCATAGAATTCATTCGGTAACAGGTCACTGGCGATAAATGAGCAACGTTCTGCCGGCACATGCCCAACAGTTCGCCAACGGGAGAACTCGAGTGATTTCCGCTCCACGCAGTATTCTATGATTGGTGCTCCGTTGGTGAACGTAGGTGCCGTCCACGAAATTGTGGCATTTGTGGAGCTGATATCACTCGCTGTCACATTTAGTGGCTCAGAGGGCACATCGAAGACCTCAATGGGAATATCAAGCGACCGTTCGCCATGCTCGTTTCTTGCTATGAACCGCACGTGACAAGTCTTCTTCACGTTTTTCACTCGAACCGAGACAAAATCGTCATACGTCTCTACATCAGCCACCACTCTCAAATCGACGTCATCAAGCAGCATTTCCAATCGTGGCGCTGGATATCCTCTGAATGCAACAGTGAAATCGAAGTGTTTTCCAGCGGTAATCGGACCGCTGGGGCCATCATAGCAGAGTAATGGCTCTGTGTAGTAGATCAGTTCTGCTGCGTTCGACTTGTGTTCATCGTCAAGTAATGCGAAGTAGTGCCCGATATCACGTTCGTCAACATTATGAATAATGAGTATGGATTCTTGGTCGCTGGTCTCGATCTCGATCTTTTCTTTCTGTGCCCATAGTTCTCGGTCATCACGGAACCATTTCAAAGTGTGAGGTGGTCGGTTGAACTGACAAGCAAAAATGGCTCTCTGACCGCTCTCGGTGATACTTTGCGGAGCAGGATGTTGCGAAATGAAGAGACCTGAAAAAATGAAATGGAATGAAAACAACAAGAATCTTGGCTTTTTGGCCTGGTAAATTGTTCTCTCGTAGTAAGTTTTGATACTCTTTTCAGTCAAGAATTTTTCGAAGTTTCCTTCTATTACTGGGTTGGCCCATTACCAATGGCGTTTTTTCTTACAAAAATTTCTAGATGGTAAGCGAAAATCGTTTCCATTGAGCCCTGTACCACTAGTAACCTTCATACTATTTTTTGATTTCTGTTGATTTTTATTCCATTGGAGTTCCATTGAAATGGGTTGACAGAAAAACGAGTTCTCGACAGTAACTTTTTGCCCTTTATCTCTGCTCTCAAGGTGAGGAGAAACTTTAAGCTTGTGGTAGATAGTACCAAGGAAAGATGATTCTTACGGATTCGGAGCTTGTAAATGTGCATCGCATGCGCTGCCGTCTTGGTAGCGACTGCATACAGGAACTGCCCACTAATTCCCGAGCGTCTAACATCAGCTGAGGTGTGATGCTTAATTATGATAAGGAAGCATTCCATGACCTCGATTCCCCATCCTCGGTATGAATCTCCATTAATAAGATGATTCAATAAGCTCTCATTTCGACCAAATAGGGAATTAGGTTCGATGGTTGTCTGTGAGATTAGAATTGAAATGCTCTGAAATGCTCTTCATACGCAGTAGATATGCCTGTGGGATTTCAGCTTTTTGATTAGAAGTAGAAGAGAGAGGCTGTTGAAAGTGCCCATTCCGAGTCCAGAAAAGCTATCAAGTTTTTCGTATAGGGCAAGGAATCTTCTGCAAAACAGTATCAAACTCAGTAGCAAAACGTTTCGCCTTTAGCGCGATTTTCCGAATGAGAAAAAAACGCCTATTACTAATGGGCTAACACAATGCACCACCACTATCTGCATTAAAAGGCGTCAAGCGAATGGCTAAAGTACTTGAGTAGTAGTGTGAGTGGAACGCTATGTTTGCGCATGTGGTGGTGTGGAGGGAACAGAACATGATAGTGAGCTTTGATTCTCATCATGGGCTCAGAAACACCGTTTCGAACTGTTCCCCGCTTCCCCCATAGCTCACCTTCCTCTTCCTCTTCTTCTGTCGGCATCTCTTCTTCCTTGACATCTAAACCAAAGGAGGAAGAAAAAGCCCAAGGAGAAGGTCGAGAAGAAGAAGAAGGAAGTCAAGGAAGAAGCGAAGCCGGCCGAAGAGGCAAAGCCGAAAGAAGAAGAAAAGCCAGAAGAAAAGGTTAAACCAAAGGAGGAAGAAAAACCCAAGGAGAAGGTCGAGAAGAAGAAGAAGAAGAAAGATTGTCA
>MU913887.1:0-12317 GCA_036418165.1 Cooperia oncophora | reverse complement strand
ATGAAAGCGCTGTTACGCGTTCCTCACAGGTGCGCCCCTATCTACCATTTCAGAAAGTGCAACTCACTAATAAGAAGAACGCAACGGTCCAAGTGCATCGCCCAAACGATAAGCATGGAATGCACCTTTAATTGGCACTTAACTTAATCATTCCAAGTTCCGGAATAAGACCCCTACAACAGTGATGGTATTCGCTAAGAAACCATCTGGCTGAACCTTGTTGCCTTATCATAAAACTGCACTGGTGTGCATCTTCTGGAAGAATCTATTTCTAGTAACGAATGAATAATATCGCCTATTTCCTCGTTCGTTGTCTCTGGTAACTCCGGCGGGTCATAGGCATCATAGTTAGCACCCAGCAGTGTATAAAAAAAGTTTTGAGCAAGAAAACATTCGTCGAATGGGATCTGCAAATACTTGTGTTTATAAATGCAGTATAGCACACCACGAGAGATTTTGTTTCTCGACGATTCCTCAACGAGGTAAGCAGTACTTCAGGCTGTGTTGGCAGGGAACGCCAGCCACGTTGTGACTCATTTTTTCTCAAATTACAACAACCCTAATTCCATACTAGAATACGACCCCCTTTTTGGGAGTTGGTGCGACCCCCCCCCCTTCCCCCCCTCTGTCCTTCCTCATCGAACCGAGCCGTCGAGCGAGGAAGGGGGGGGAGGTCGTCAGAATTAAACTACCATTTTCAAGTGTCGGAAATAGTAGTGCGTTCTGGTGAACGACAAATAAGACCGGCCCCCCTCCCCTCCCCATCCCAAATAATGACCGAAACTAAGACCATCCTTTACAGCGTCCGTCCGTGAAACAAGAGAGATCAACTATCAAAAAAAATTTTATCTGGCCAAATACGACCCCCCCCCCTCGCGGTCCAATACGATGGCGTACCCTGCCTTGATTAGTGGCTTCAACTCGAGGCGAACATGGTGCGACAGGGCGCAGACACAGGGAGGAATAATGCCGAAGAAAATGGATTTTTAGCGTTTTTGTGAAGTACGCTATCCCCTCTTCTCTTCTTCTCCGGCCAATTTTTTTTCATGGAAATTCTTATGGAAATTGGGGGTGAAGTGGCTGAAATTGGATTACGAAAGCTGGATGATGGGGGAACGAGTTCGCACGAGGCAGTGGTGAAGTGAGGACTCTGAGAGTACGCAATCTCCGCTAAGACGTGCGTGAAATTCTAAAATCCTTTCAGGAATTTTGGGCTCATTCTCACTGGTGACCTTATTCTCATTTTTTATCTGCGAAAAGACAAGGAAATCCGCCATATGATGCTGTCAAATGAACAGATCCCTAATTCATTTTCGCTTGAATTACAAGCATTCGGGCGTATTTCGTGGTGACCACACCCAACGCGCTACAATTAGTCCCATTTAAAATGAATCATAAAACTTTTTGCAGCTAAGAAAAGCAATGAGTCTTATCAGGCAAAGAATGTTGTGTATCACGTGTAATGGGAAACCTGCATAGGGCTAAAAGCCTAAAATATCGATATCGCTATCAAACTGGGTTAATGAAGCCTTCCAATAAAATAAAAGGACTATTGGAACAATAGGATCTAAACGAAACCAAGAAGAACGCGTGAGACTCTAAATATTCCCCACCCGTCTCGAGGGGACCTTGTGACATCACTGCCATGTTCATTTCTAGGTAATACTGTTTCCAAATGAAGGCAAGTAAAAAACCCAAGTAATTGAATGAACTCTGCATTTTGCGGAAACCCACTTCCGGCTGAAACTTCTCGACGAGGACCAAGACCACCGCTTCCCATATAAAAAAAAAGGAAAAGCAGTTCGTTTCCTTACAGGACCAAGACCACCGCTTCCCATATAAAAAAAGGAAAAGCAGTTCATTTCCTTACTCTTTTTAATTCCCCCTTCACCCTCCACTACCCATTCTTTACACCCATAAGGCCAAATGGGTAAGCGAATCAGAAATGCATAGAGGCTGTCTGACAAGAGCTTTGAGTGAGGAGATATTGGAGAAACCCTATCACACACCCTAGGACTTTTCAATCAATGTTACAGACGTTGTCACTTTTTTCAAGGCATTCAAAAGACTTCAGTAACAGCTGCGACGACCAGCTTTCTCTCGAATTTTATGAGAATAGGAACTTCGCTAATATCCTACTATATATAATCCGCTATGTGTGTCTGTGTGTGTGTGTGTGTGTGTGTCACGAAATTCATAACACCTGTCCCAGTAGCAGAGAAGCGTTGATTCCAGGAAGTGATGGAGGGGGTGACGGGAACACCATTGGTGGGTGACAGGATGTGATATCAGTTGATAAGATTCGATAAGAGGCGTCCAAAGGGGATGGTCACCCAGTCCATAGTGCGGGCCACAGCAGCAGTGGGACGTTGGTTCCAAGCAGTGAAATAGGGGGTGGGACGAAAACATTATTGGTAGGTGACAGGATGTGATATCAGCTGATAAGATCTGATAATGGGCATTAGAAGGGAAGGACTACCAAATTCGTAACGCAGGTTACAGCAACAGCGGGACCTTGGATCCGAGAGGTGCTATAGGGTGTGGGACGGGAACATTATTGGCGGGCGACAGAAAGTGATAACAGTTGATAAGATCCGATAAGGGGCCTCGGAAGGGGAGGGTCATCAAATTCGTAACGCAGGTTACAGCAACAGTGGGACCTCGGATCCGAGAGGCGATATAGGGTGATATGATAGTGATACGGGACGGGAATATTATTGGCGGGTACGGAAGTGATAGGAGCTAAAAGTGACAAGGTAACATGGGAAAATCCGCTTCACCGCTCACAACAACAATGCGATCGATATGACTCAAGTATAACGATCTCAATGATTCCAACAGAACTCATTCCTCACTGCTTATTAGTAACGACATCATGTACGACCGCTAAGCTAGCTCTATTCCAAATGCATGGTTTGTTTACAGAGATGTTATGAAGCAGCAGCAATTGACTTAATCACTCTTACCACAATTATCTTCCATCAACAACCTTAGTGAGGGCCATTTAAAAGGTTCCACTGCTGAATGCGGGAGTGCATTCCAAAGCAAGACGCTTTAGGAGGACAGAATGCATGAATCATAGGCTGCTTCAGCGGCCATCCTAACAGGCTGCAATATTCCCGTGTAGGTTATGAACCAGTCGGATCGCTGGCTAAGGCCGGCTCTCCTCCTTCTGTGATGCGGCGGGCGCTGCTGTTGCTTCTGCATCTTGACGGAACGAGCGCTGCTTTTCAGTTCTTGGCTGATGCAGAAGATTCCTTTTAACAGTGTGGTTGGTCAACGATCCGTAACTTAGCACGCGGCAAATCCGCATGGCCGGCGAAGCCGGGCCATGTCACAGAAGGAGGAGCGCCCGGCGACAGCTGGGCGATCCGACTGGTGAAGGAGGAGGACTATAGAGCAGTGCAACCATGCTTCCATATTATCAAAAGACACCCTCCCCCAAATTAATATGGGCAGGGAGCCACTAAAGCGCAGGATACATGCTTCGAAGACGTGCATTCTCACGGAGCTTCTCAACATTATTACTGGTCCATTGCCCGAGGCTGCCCTTAAGGGTGTATTCCACATCAAGAGAAAGAGTGAATAAAGGAGCGCGTTGAGACTAGAAGCAGAGGTGATTAGCAGAAGCGTGTCCGAGATAGAAAAGTCCAAGAAAAAACCGCCAAAACCCCTTTGGAAAGCCCCTTTTCGAAAGTTGTATTTCAGTATGTACAAGATCAATGCGAAGAAGCTAGGTGCTTCGAATAGCTCTCGTTTTTTGGTACCATATCAAATTCAATGACATGACCGTTTTTCTCTTTCACATCAGTTTTATTATTGAAACCGCTGCCCTCTGTTATCTTATCTTATGGTTAACAATAAAGCTCCCTTGAGCAGCTTGCGTGACTACCTGGACTTCTTTCCATGGTCCGAAATCGTATAGCGCAGACATATGGAGCTTCGACGGGTGCAGATGAACCAAGGGCGATTCAAGGAATAGGTTTTTTCCAAGGAGAAGGAGACTCAACCGTGGATGAGCCACTTGTCATGCGTGAGAAGATGAAACGAAGGAGGTCTAAGTGGCCATGGGACGTCGCGGAGACAAGAGAGCGCAGACGAGAGTTTAAGCTTCATATGATTAAAAGGACTGAGTTCAAGGTGTTCTTAGATCCTCATGACATGTAGTGGCTATTAGATGAGAGGACATTCCTAGTCTTGAAGGCGTTTCCAGGCCAATAACGACACCCCCAAGAGTGCACTCATATTTCGCGATTTGGACTTTCTAATCCTGCGAAGCCAGCGACCGCTCAAACCATGCACGACCAAAGCGACAAAGTCGAAGTACTAACGCACTCTAACAAACTTGGCGTGCGCTTTGGGGCCCACGAAATCGGCCCAGCCTGTGAAAATGACCCAACCGGATGTAAACTAGTGTATTCAAAGCGGGGGCAGCTCCGGATGTGACTTGTGCTGCCCAATCCGAGGCACCACGACCAAGCTTGCAAGGCTCAACACACTACAGATTGCCGCGCTAGAACAACTGGGACTTGATGCGAATGTCGCGCACATCACACCACTGACAGCGCCCTGTCTCGCACCTCGCCGGCTTGCTGAACTTTATCACGACTGATCCACACATCATACCATGGGATCTTCCTTTTAAGGTCAATATTTCACAACTAAAAGCTCCTCACAATCTTACCTCGCCGGTAACACACTGATACAATAAACATCCAATACTCCACATGTCGACCTTGGAGTCATATTGACAAGTCTTCAAAAGATTAGCACCAACTTCAGGGGCCATATAGAATAATGTACCAGCTACATTACACAGATCCGGACCATCATCATCCAGAGTTCGAGCAATTCCTTAAGAATAATATGTAAGAATAATATGAAGAAAAAAAACACTTCTTACTGAGAAAATGATGAACTAACCGAAATCCGTGATTTTCGCAGCTGAAAGCTGCTTACTCTTCGAGATGTATTTTATCAAAATATTCTGCGGTTTAATGTCTCGATGGACGATTTTTAGGTCAAACAATCCTTTATAGCCACGCGCTATATTGTCGATGAGGACTCTAAATTCGCAATATTATGACAACGACCTGTATAAATTACTGATTACTGTTGTTGAGCGATAACCTGAGATTGGCGCTGTTCAGTCGTCCATCATTGGAATGATGTCTAATATGATTCTCCAGATCTCCATCGCATAGTTCCATAATAAGGCAACAAGTAAGTTCATCTAACTCACAAATATCCAGTACACCCACTAGGTGAGCGTTATTAAGTGCTCTGAAAAAAAAGCTAGAGGTGTAGGGTCACCACAGTTGAGGAGGGAAAGTGAACGCTAAGTCACGGGGATTGGGGTATTTCTGAGGCTACAGTTATTTTGAAAATACCCTTGTCGAACGAAGTAATCGGTCCACCCACCCCGGAGCTCCTTCTCTGGGCTTCGGCGGAAATCCATTACCTGGTACCCACTACCGCGGTTTTGAATGCCTTGAGATGGGTGTCGTACGTTGGGCACCACTCCCCCCTCGCCGAAGGGGATCGTGGTTAACTGCTGAAAAAAAATAGGAGGTTGTTTTTGCCTTCATGAACAATGTGTTCGGTTACTTCGTTTCTCCTGCTTCAAGGTGCGTTGTACCTTCCCCTGCCCCAGGCTCCTTCCCTTTTCGCCAAACAATTTGGACCATGGGGTAGCCGCTTATGAGGAGTCTATGTACTCCAGCAAGCGAAGCCGGATGGGGATGAGTAAGGGAGGAGGTCGCACTATGAGGGGAAACGTTCAAGGAAGTAGCATCTCGCAAGCAGTTCCCCAACATCAGGACGTGCCCTGTCATTGAGTTAGATGCACCGAGGCGCTCCGTGTGAGGCAGTACTCGTACCTTGCGACACTAGAAGAGAGGAGAATAGCAAAACTTGGCGAACAACGAAGTTTACGAAAAGGAAGGTCAGCGCTAATATAGTTTGAGAACACTTGGCGCTGCTGTGCCCTTTCCTCTGACTGAGGCTTAGGCGTTTTGGGGACAATGTCCTCTTTGCAGAACTATCCGAGAGGGGTCGTATTCGGTCTGAGAAAATTTTTTTTGGTAGTTGATTTGTTCTGTTCCGCTTCTTGGGTGCTGTTCACATTGCTGTGAGAACTCCAACGAGTGAGGGGAGGGTGGCGCAAGGTCGGGTGTTGTACTTGCTATTCGATGGGAGATGGGGTCGTGTTTGCCTCTAAGAGAAATTTGCCGCGTTGCATACAACATCTTCCGGTTGTTTTTCACGGTTTACTGGCAATGGCTTAGACAGAAGATGGGGAGCAGGGGGTGGTCGCAGCAGAGTACGAAATCGGTTTCACTGGCAATGGCTATTAGACAGAAGATGGGGAGCAGGGGGTGATCGCAGCAGAGTAAGAAATCGGGGTGGGTCGTATTATCCGAAAATTCTCCCCAACGGCAGGACGTGCCCTGAGAGACAAAGAGGCGAGTACGAGCGGCCTCCCCTTATTGCCGCAAAGTACATATATCGACTTGAATGATCGGAATGCGTGAGAAAGATCAGTTTCATAGCGACTGACGTCGGAATAGGACGAAATAAACCAATAAGCATAGAAGCGTATATATAAGGCAATCAAGATTCTCCGACTTGGAACTGTAGGGGTATGCGTTGCCGCGAATTTATCAGTTTCTGGATTCTCCTCTGTCCCAAAACATGAATATGCTCGTGTAAGAACAGCAGCAAAAACCAATCCAAATACTTACCTAATAACCCTAAGTTCATTGTCCTTAACATTTTGCTTCAACATTTTTTTGATGGCAACCTGAAATCACGGAATTCTGTTTCGTTTCTTAGAAAAGAAGGCACAGTTTGGCGACGGGAGGGGAGGGGTGAACTTTTGCTACTTTTCATCGACATCTTACAAAATTGACAGTTTCACCATGATGGCTTGACGAGCTTGCTCCAACTCACAAGAGTTCACAGGTTTCACCAGAGTGAGACTTGTAAACCGGAACTAGTGAAGCAGCGAAAGCGCAAGAATGCCCCTTCCCGTCGCCGAACTGCGCCGAAAAGAGAAATAACATACATCGGTTTGGTCTTTGGCGCTGTAGCCTTTGTAGACGACACCGAAGGATCCTAGCCCGATGAATGAAGCGAATGAATCGACATATTCATAGCCGTTAGGGAGGTGTACCACTTCATTCGTAAACTCGGGCAGCTGTGATGAGATGGACCCACGGGGGACGTTATCGCCCACCAAAACCATCTGAAATCCCGAGCACATTAAACAAACATCAAAACATCGCACGCGCCAAGTGACTGCATATTCAAAACAACATCCCAACACACAACGGCGAGCAGCAACGCAGAAGAGCTGAGATTTTGGAGAGAAATGCCTACTTGACGGAAAATGGATATTCTGGGAGTAACTGCGAACAGGGCTCATCGAACGTTGGATATCCCCAGCAACGGAAACTAATTTGTTCGCTGAATGTAGGGGGAAGTGCTTATCAGCGTTTGCGAAAAATGTGTTGATGTTGACTTTTCACCGAAAGCTTGGAAATGTTAGGTATGGGGATGCGGAAAGGAGGGTTGTATCAGAGAAAATGAGTCGAATCATCCTATCCCAGAGCGCCATGCACCCCTCCGGCAGTAGTTTTTTTTTCGGGGAGAGGGAAACTGGAGAAGTGAAGGAGTGGTAGGAAGATGGAGGAACTTTGGATAACCAGCGGTTAGTATGGGATAGGATGGAGGTCGTAGCAGAGCACCAGTGGAGGAGATATTTAGGAGAGTTTTTTGGTGCGAGTAAGTAGCTCACGCGTAAGTAAAACATACCGGGCATATTGCTCGAGAAAATTCAAATCAGAACAGGAGTTTCTCAGTGGCGACATTAGGAAAAGCTGGAGCTAACACTGTTGGTGAGAGGGACCACTGTACAGAGCCTCTCAGTCCCTTCTCGAAACCAAGGTTTGGGCCTAGTGCGCAGACGAACAGATTCAGTGATGGGTTAGGATCCAGCAAATGGATGTGCGAAATATCGATGTAAGTAGGACCAAATTTCCTCCTCCCTTCCCCTCCCCACCCCTAGTGACCGGGTACGTCCCCTGAAGATACTCTCCTAAAGAGGCAACAGCTCATGAGGGACAATCTCGCCGAGAGGACGTCCACACACAACTAGCCTTGATTGGCTAAAAATATTAATACTGACTAAGCAGCGATGAAGTTCTTTTGCTTATATGAGAAGGAGAGCGCTTAAAGTGGTTTCGCATGCCTTGGGTGGTCTACTAAACCGATTTAGGAGTAGCGTAGCTTACGAATTCGAATCCTAACTAACGAGGACTGCCTCCGAATTCTGAAAAACCCAAAACACCGAAACACAACTTCCAGAAAATTCTGAAAAGGAGAGAGTACAGTAATGTTCGCTGCGGATGAGGAGTCCTACCAGTGAGGCTGGGTTTGGCGCTCCGCCAACCCGTTATACAGTTGTTGAAGCGATAAGAGACAATAATCGGTAATAAGTGACTGTTACGAGCGATATGATTCAGAATTGCCCTGGCTGAAAGAAAAATAAAAGAAGCGGGCTGGCGCCGCGTCAAACCCAGCTGTTTGACAGCCCCATTAGCGCCGCGAAAAAGACTGTACTCTCTTTCAATGAGTCTAGAACGCAGACTCATCCAGACTCTGACGCACGATGCACATGATATAGCCGAGGCGATTAGTGAAATAATCTCCTTAATTTCCAAGCGGTTTTTCCAGGATAATGATGCGAAGAGGACAACTGGAAAGAGGATAAATTCAAGAAGGTCTAACATATGAATTAAAGGAGGAAGCATGGAAATGATTTCTGAGCCTTTTTGGAGAGCTGCCCTGACCTACTAGCCCACAAACAGAGGAGGAAACTACGGGCACCGCGAGCAGCGGGAACTTGCGCGGAGCTTTTCGCGAGCGAGTGTCACCGAATCGATGGCGATGACGTCATTAGGACATGTTCTGTGTGATTGCGGCATCCATGCATGCCATTTCACGCAAATCATTCACAATTCTGAACATTCTCAGAGAATCATTTATGCATGAAAAACCTCTCACACTAAATCCTAGGCATTTGACGGTGAAGTATTGTGGTGAGAAGCGCACAAGCAAGGGAAGACAGTGAGGTCGTTGGACTAGTCGATCATTTGATGGGAGGAGGAAAAGGAAGAAGAGAAGTAGGACAAGAAAAGAAGGAAGGAGGGAGGTAAAAGAAGGAGGAGGCAGTTTTCACGGTTGAAGTTTCCTGAAACGAGGCGTTCAATCGACGTGTACTTGCCGCAATTGCGGTTAGTACTTTTCTTCACGCTAATTCGATTTTCTTACCGCCTTTTATCGCGACGGCAAGGCTTTTTCGTATAGTTTTTTTGCTGAATTGTCTGCGACAGTCTTATGATTTGTTCAAGTGATTAGAACTTCAACGGGCAGCGGGTGTATTAGGTTTACAGTTGCAGGCCATTGTGGTCCAAATATGTCCACTAGGGTCATGACTAAGCTACAATTAGAGTCTAAAGCGTTCTTCAACATCCGGAGTGCCATGTTTTTTTTCCGTTTGCCCTTGTCCTGTTGCGTTTAGGGAGCGTCGAAACAAACAAAGTGCTTAAGTAAATAGATCGTTTGATAAGGAAGAAGTCATATTTCAACGCTGTTCTAATAGGTGTGAGATTTCATCGCGGAACACCCAAACCACGAGGAACACTTTTTATAGAAAGGGAAAGTGGGCGAAACATGTGATAAAGTGGTTTTTAACCAGGGTAATGAGGATTTTGGCTTCGACCTAGAGAGGGAGAGCTTTTGGGTGGCTTTATCCCGATAGGGCCGCATTTCCGTTAGAACGCCTTCAGACTTCGCGATCGCAAAGTCTGAACGCGCCCTCACGGAAGAATTGTTCCTTTCATAGCTTTCCATTTGTGACATTGAAGCGTTAAGCCTGGGGAAATGCGAAATCTACTGCGTTGCACAGAGTTCTCAAGGTAGCTGGCTAGCGCCTTTGTTTCTTCTCTTGTGGACGTATGTATGCCGCCTACATGCAATTTTCATATTCCTCCCTTTCATTCTGAAAGCTGTCAGAGTGATTATTGCGTTTCTTTCTTGAGGGAAGGGAGGTTCAACAAAAATATAAACAGCACTGATTTAGCACACGTACTTTGCCTGAAATAGATCACGTACCGTTGACGCCATGTAACACGTCAATGACGTGTTTTATGACATCATTTACAATACTGTACAAGTTCCTCGATGTTATCGAGTTGTATGACATGTCATATCCTGATGTTAACAGTAAGCAAACTTGGGTGACACTTTCACCGCAAGATAGCTATTATACAAAGAAAAAAAATTAATATTTAGAAGGCTTTTCCCGTAATGAGAATGTAAGAGGCGCCAACGAAAGTGAGGGAGGAGGGGATACCCATCCACTCGCAAGCGCCTTCGTATCCTTTTCTAATTTAGCTTAGGAAAAAACTAGGTCTTCGGCCGGGTTCATACTTCCGAGGTCTGAAGCGACTCAGCGATTCGAGAAATTGCGCGACGGGGAAAGTTTAGGAGTGATCTGGCGATTGCGAAAATTGAGCGATCCGGCGATTCGGAAGACTCGGCTTCTCTGCCGACTGCACGTCAAATGAGTGATGGGTATCGATATTCGCCGGTCGCTAGCAGTTGCCGAGTATCGGCGATTTCCCCATATTGCCGATTCTCTCGATTTGCCGGATCGCTCAGTCTCCGCAGTTGCCGAATCGATACCTATACTTTGTTCGTCGCGCAATCTCTCTAATCGCGGTCTCCTAAATCGCCGAATCTCCTCAGTCGCAAAGTATGAACGCGGCATTCTTCGCAAAACTATCACTCAGTAACGCTGGTTGTTTGCATTCTAAGTCTGACCGCTTTATTTTGGGGGGGGAGGAAACGATACAGGAGCGCAGATAAATGTCCCCCCCCCCAGCTACCTTAGCGCTGACAGTATTCGCTATTTATATGCGTGTTGCTTCATTTATTCTCGTACCTGCGCTCTTTTAGTGAAACAAGTGTTGTTTTTGCGTGTGTCATTGCTGATGTTATTGAAGGCGATTGCGGACTGGCGAAAAACCCCGGCTATGTGAAACGCTTGGCGTAGGTGTGACACAGGTCCGTCACCTGTTAGCCATTCGGTGACTATTTGTCCTGAAATACATTATTGACGAGAAAATCTGTACTGTGTCGTTGCTGATGACGTCCCTAGACATGTTGCTGACGAGTTATGTGACATCAATGACAGGTCTCCGTCTTTTGACAGGTAACGTACGCGACTGCATACCTGTGCTACATCAGGACCAAAACATTTGTGGGTCGATGCCTGTGAGCAGGGCTCTAATTCAAGATTACTGAAGTTAGAAATCCTTAGAAGAAACAACCGCTAGCCGAAGAGGGTATTCACCCGCTCCTGTGATCCAACCTAACCATATAATGGTTGCAGTTGCTCTACTGCCATAATACACCTGATTGCACTCTACTCGTTCTTCGCAAGGTACTGTCGTCACGTCTTACACCGTTCTCGAGAATGTAAAACGAGAGATTATACTGGGCTTGCTAATGGGGGTTCGTTTTGAAGCGAAAGTTAGGAACTCTGGAAATAGGGGGGGGGGGGGGGAGGGTGAGAGAGACTAGATAATTCACCGCCTTAGGTGTAACCTCCATGTAAGTGTGTCGGCCAATTTTTTGAGTGGAAGGCGTTCATTTAATGTTTAGACGCCTTATTAAGGATGCAGTACTTCCGCAGCTCAAGAATACGTGATGAAAGCGGGACCTCTCGCGACGAAGCCACTGTCTGGCCCGCTGGAGCTCGTCCGACCACGCTCTTTCTTCGCCCTGTGCACCAAGACACGCGATCGGCATGGGTTTCTATGTGGTGCCCTTCAAGCGGGTTTTCTTTGCACTTTTTTCACTTCGTTATCTTATCATTAATATTCGGGCCGCACAACTGACCATTTTCGAGTGTTTCTAAAGGGGAGATACGGAGGTGGAGCGTGCTAGCGTGGCCATTTTTCTCATCCTCATGATGTGGTCCGATTTAGCCTTGAACATTTAGAATGCGTTAATAAGAGTAGTCCTGAAGTATAAATGCTCGCTCACTGAAGACGGATGACATTCACACGATAGCGAAAATCGCATCAAAAGCCCATGTTCGAAGTCATTTTGCAGGTCTACTTCTGGTGACTTGGGATGGGCGATGGAACCTGGGGCTCGTCATTGCCTTCTCTGTCATCGCCGGCGATTTCGACACTTTCTTTGAAGTAAGTCAGCAAGATTTGCATGATTTCATTGCTAGAAGTGTC
>MU913886.1:12549-24942 GCA_036418165.1 Cooperia oncophora | reverse complement strand
TCCACTTCCATCCAGATTCGTTGGGGTTTATTGATGTTGCTTATATAAAGTCTTAAGATGGCGCTGAAGTGAAAATCTGTGCTTTTATTCTCCCAGGCGAATGTGCCACTACACGCTGTTTCCGGAAGGTACAAGGATTGCTTGGTTGACCTGGGATGATGAATATTCATGCAAAACAATTGAATGGTGACGTCAGCGTTTTCTTCCATGTGGATAGATTTCGCCCCATCGTGCCGCTTGAAGGAGTGGGAACCATGGTCCGGCTGTGTCCGGCACTACGAAATCAACATTGATTGGCACATTTACTCCAGTGTTGCACAGTCTCCACCCTGTTTTCTGGACCTACTTTCATTAAGTACATTCCACAAGTGGCCTGCGAATGCAGTTCGTTTCGTTAACAAAGCAGACAGGTTCGCAGACACGGAGCATGTGCGTAGTCAGCCTTGAAAGTGGGCGGCGAAGGCGCTAGGGGCTTATCAGTTGTGCTGGTCCACTCCTCTTTTGTCGGAAAACGTCCCTCGATCAACAGAGACAACGTTGCAACAGACGCGTACGATAGGGGCTCAATGATGAGGCTGCCATAATTAAAAGGTGATAGTGATGAACCTTGAAACGACGCGAACGAAAGACAGCTTTTCCAAATAGAACAGTCTCGTTTCATAATGAAAATTTCTTCTTTGATTCGAAAGCTTCTCTCTGTCTCGTAGGTTTTCTTTTGTGGAGAAGCCCCTGAACATCTCTATCTCCACCTATCAGCGCACATAAGGTATAGTGGAATGAATCTATATGTCTCACAGCTATTCCTTTTCCTGGTTTACGACAAAATACCAGAACTTAATGTGATTCAATCCATATGGATGAGCTTGCAACAATTAAGGAGGCACATCGTTGTTGGGGAATACCAAACAGGGGGTCGTATTTGGTAGCCGGGAAGGGGGATATCGCATTTGAGTCTGAAAAAAATTTGATTTTGATAGTTTGGCTCTAGCTCATCAGAGTTGTAAAGGGGGGGGGTCGAGCTTGCTGTTGTGTGGAGGGCGGAGCGTATTTACTTTCTAGTCACCTTCCTGGGAAGAGGTGATGACTTCCGTGATTTTTCCGTTTCATTGTGTTATATAGATCCCGTCCCCGCCCCACTCCCGACCTCCCGCCCCCTTCCCGCTCGGCAGCAAAATTCTTGGGGAAAAAGTGGGGAACTTTTTGGGAAATTTCGGAAAAGTGGCACATTCGCCTGGGAGAATGAAAACACAGATTTTCACTTCAGCTGGCCATCTCAAGTCATTATATAAGCCACATCAATAAACCGCTCGACAGCTCGATGTGGAGGGACAGAGGTGGGGGTCGTACCAGACTCGACCAAAATCCCCAACCAACGATGTGCCCTGGCAATTACAGACCGTTGCAAAGGCCGCATTGATGCTCCGTTGCTGGTCGATGACCTTTTGAGGACAGATTTGAGAAAATTGGCTTCAGTTAAAGTGTGCCTGCTTGCAGTGCTGATCTTTCATTGCAGTTCTATACACACTACAGAGGGATCAGCTTCGCTACTTGCTACTTTTAGTAAGACATTTGCTATCATATGTTTGGTGAACGGGGGCGAGAACGACTTATTTAACAGCCTCAAGGAACCAACACTGTTTTTCTTTCTCCACTATTATGTGGAATGTGGAGTACTTGACTGTGGCAGATGGTCCTGAAGTATGCCGCGGAAAATCTTCAGCCCAACTACTGGTGGCGCACCAATGAAATAAAACTTTTTAAAGAATTCTTTCCATCGAATGGAACGCATCCAATGGGTGCCGGTCTAACTCAATCGGTCCAACTTCATTATCGGGTGGCTCCTCCAAGTTACTCCATGGAACGACTACGCAGCCATACACACAAATATTCAATAATCTCAGGCTAAGCCCCGCATGTATGTGGTTTTTGAAAGCTGTGTCCGCGACCGTCATTTGTAAGTTTTTGTGCTCCTGATCACTAGATATACTGTCGTAAATAGGATACTAATGGAAAAAAGGAAATTAATCGTCGCAGTGGCCTAAATTAAGAAACCTGCTGGCTTGAGCCTCTTGATGAGCAGAGGGGCAGCAGAGAGAGAGAGAGTGATGAGAGAGAGAGTTGAGAGAGATGAGAGAGAGAGAAAGAGAGGTGTGTGTCGTGGTTTTGGGTGTGAAGGAGGAGCAGACTATGGTATGCCTAAATAATATACAAATGATCGAGACAGATGAAACGAAATGCCAGAGGATATTTCAGATTACGACGGCGGAATCATGCTACGGCCGCTGAACCGCCCAGCTTTGATTTAGCGCTTTCAAGTTCGCCAAAGTGGGATGTCCCTTGTCATTCTGGACTCTGCCACCTTGTACAGAGCTTGTGTACCTCGGTCAATCGCGGGCAACCTGCTTAAAGGCTTTTCCTGCGGTCAGGAGCTACCTACAGTACCCGCCGTAAATGTTCAAAAAATTACGAAAAAAACGCCGATCCGCGTTTTTTTCTTTTCAGTTTTTCCGTTTATGAGCTGTTCCCGTGAATTTTTGTATGGATACCCATATATGGCTAGAATCAGCTCGTCGAGCTGTATCCGAGGGTATGCTCATATTCTACGACGTTGGGTTTTGGCCGGCACATTAGGCGCATTTGGTCCACTTTGCGACGCCTTAGTCGCACAACTTGTGTCTCAACGAGATCTGTTATAACTTGCTTACTAATAAATTCAGCGCCCTGTTCACGAAAGTGGACATTCACTCCTAGCCGCGGCGCCATTTGGCGCCATTAGGTGCCGATTTGGCGTCACTAGCGCCACATTGGCGACACGACCTTTCCCAAAAAATCCGTATAAACTTGCATAATGGGGTTTCTCGGTGCCCTGATCACGAATGTAACATTCATTCCTAGCCATGGCGCCGTTCGGTGCCATTTGGTGCCAATTTGGCGCCACTACTTTTTTCACCAAAATCTTTATAAACTCGCAGCCTGGTTTGTGGAATGGTCACGTGATCGTCATTTGCAGAGCATACATAAATCACGTGAGCTTGCGGCGCTGGCGGCTCTGCGCTCACCATAGCCGCTTGTTCACGTGATTGCTGCATGTCTTTATAGCTCACATTCACGTGCTCATTATAATACATACAGTCTGAGCCGACCAAGGCGTCGCCAAAGTGGCGCTAGTGGCGCCAAATCGGCACCTAATGGCGCCAAATGGCGCCGGCTAAAAATGAATGCCACTTTCGTGAACAGGGCACTGAATAGCCCCAGTAAGCAAGTTTATACAGATGTTGTTGAGAAAAGTTGTGGCGCTAAGGTGTCGCAAAGTGGCGCCAAATGGCGCCAAATGGCGCCGGCCAAAACCCAACGTCGTAGAATATGAGCATACCCTCGGATACAGCTCGGCGAGCTGATTCTAAGCCATATATGGGTATCCATACAAAAAGTCAACAGGAACAGCTCTATAACGAAAAAACGAAAAAAACGCGGATCGGCGTTTTTTTCGTAATTTTTTGAACACTTACGGCGGGTACTGTAGAATGCCTCCCCACGCAAATGCTAGCTCGGTTCGTAGCCGTGCTGTCCACGACTTTCGTCACAGAAATAAGAGATAAAGGCTTCAGAAATGCTTGATCGGCATCTATATTGCCTATATGGTCTACACAACATTGACCTGTACCGCTAATCACCGCGCCGCGCGTGTTGCGTGGAGCATTGTACGGCGACTCCATGTGCGCGTCGTTGGGTCTGCTAGCGTGCTGACCTTTGCTAGCTTACGAGTCGCTCTGCTGCCCTCTGATGTTTTTTTGAAAACAAGCATACAATGGCAGTCCATTTCCCAAGAAAAGATGCGCCCGAGCGCTGCCTAAACTCACCAGCGATGCAAATGCTGTGGTGCAAAAGTTGGTCGTGCACTGCCTACCGTAACCCCGACTATTTTTCATTACAAGTCTTGTTGAAATACTTTTCCCGCTTTTTATGTGTTTGTTGCACACGTACCCTGCGCTAAGAACAACCGGAAGTGGGACGGCGCAGAGAAGTAGCGTGTTTGGGCTATGGTTAGGCGCATGGCTGGCCGTGCCGCAGCGCGAGGCTAAGAGTGGAGCCAGCACCGCGGCATAACTACCCTTCAGCCTCGTTCCCGTGAAATTTTGAGCAGAAAAAGTGGCACGCTGCTGCATCTGTGGAATCATTCACTTCGCACATGGCAAGGAATAGGATCCACGGAAAAGAGAGTATAGCTCGTCTCTGATTGCGAGATTTTTCTTTAAGTCGCGAAGTATGGACGCACTCTAAGTAGGTTTGTGATAACATTGTACCGTGAACTACAGCGACAGATAGCACCTACCGAATCAAGTGGCTATTCAACGCTGATCGCTTTACTCCTTTGTATGTTCACTGCTAACCATTGACGTTAGCACATGTTCTGCATATACATAGAACATCATTCAAGGGATAATCGCTCATTTACAGAGGATTTATGGATTCACATAGAACCGTTGATTTATTACATAGGAAATGGGGGAAACCATTTGGAAGAGTTTGAGGTGACTCGAAGGAAAAAAACGTACATAGGGCACTCAAGACGAGAAGCTTATGGGGAGATATATGTGTGGTGAACTTCCAGGATCACTTTTCCGTTTTACCCGATGGGGGTAAATCCCTTCTTTGCGAATGGTAGCCTGATGGTTGAGGTGTATGCATTAGGGCGCGTATCTGTGTGGGACTGAGGTAAATATTCGATCGCCTTTCTTTCTTCTCTCTTTCGGGCACAGCATTCGATGGGGATTTTGGTCGAGCTTTTACGACCCCCCCCCCTTTTTTCAGGGGCTGGTACGACCCCCCCCCATGCTCCTACGATGGCTGACATGCTGAGCTATGGCTTTGTGGTATATCTGCGAAATAAAGTTGTTCGAGGCGGGGGTATGTAGTAAGCAGTGCGACGTACATGGTACGGGCGTACATACTAGCTATAACACAGTAAATTCATAAAAATCCACCAAGTGAACCACATAATTCCTAGCCAGAAATACGACCCCCCCACACAAGGACCAAATTACGACCCCCCCCTCCGAAACGTCCGCAAGGAGAGAAAATCAACTATATAATAAATTTTTCGCCAGCCCTAAATAGACACCCTTATTGACGCCAAATACGACCCCCCCCATAGGGAATACGCAACGACATGCTGTTGCCCTGCTCTCTCTTTTTTATACTTGCTCGGTAACCTCCACCCTAAGCCTCTCGTTGCCTCTCGCCCCACTCTATGCTCGTTCTGCTCGAAATAAAAAGACCTTTAGTATGGCAATTTTAAGTGTTTCGCCGTTCCTCACTTAATTACGCGGAGGTTGTGGAATAGCAGGTGATGACGTCACGGTAATCCAGTGCTCAAATCCTGTATTACTCCTGCCCAGCCTCTGGGGTAGTAATTATTGTTAGACTCGGTAGGCAGGATAAGCGCTGGCTTGTAATCAGTTGGCTCCCACTGGCCATTGTATGGGCCACGCTGTATTCAAAAGCCGCAACGATTTTGGGCGCAAGTAGTATGCGTGCACACCCCAGAGAAAAACTTTTTTTCCCGGTTTTCAGACTCTCTCTCTCTTCTTCTCACGAAACCTCGGCATTGCTTTCAATTTTGATGTGATACTTTTTGCGCCGACCACTGATCAACGCGAAAACCATATTTTCTTGAAGTTGACCTATATTTATGAGTCATTTCTCGAGTGCGCTCATACTTCGCCATCTGCTCTTGCTGATCGCGCGATCGAATCGCCCGCTCGACCAGAGCAACCAAATTGCGGAGGATGGATTCTGGATTCAACAACAAGACCCACTTCCTGCGATATGCAGTCTTTGGGGGCTGGCATTTGCGCTATACTACCCTGATACATATCCTCACAGAATGTTTTGTCGAAGACGTCCCTGAGATAATGGGTTTCTAGAGGTACGAGAAACTTGTTAAGTTCGTAGTAAAAGAAGATAATTACTGGCTCTGTCGCGAGTCGCACAAAAGGAGACTCTCTAAGGTATTTTGCGCTTACGAAGAACGGTACAAGAACGAAACTGACATTGGATCTCCCATATTTCGCAGGTGAGAAGTGAGGTGATAGGAGGTTTCCCTGGGAATCGTTGCTCTATGAAGGTTTCCGCAAAACAATTCGTCACTATAAATCAATGTGTCCCAGTCGACAGACTTCGACGTGATTACTGGATTTCCGAGCACTTTTTGGGATCGGAAGAACTTGAGATTATTAGCTTCCGCGGACGTTCTCGTTGCTAATGAGAACTCGGCACAAGCATATGGTAGTGTTGGCTTGTGGGAATTGGATCTGCCGATGGGAAGTTTTTCAGGCTGTTTTCACAGTGAAGCACTGGTTTCCGATGTGATTCATTCCTTTCTATGGGATAGCAGAGGGTATGAAAACACTCCTAAAACCCAATCTAATCATTCGTTGCTTGTGCTACGTTCTCTTAACCGCGAGATACGGAGGAAATGTGGTTATAGGAATCAAAGAGACATTCAGAGATCAAAGGACTCGGAGCAAAGGCAACGTACCTTGCTGCAGGAAAACGAACAACTTCGCCCGATTTGTCCTCTCTCAACTACCCGCTCCCAGCTCCTCATCCTACTTATTAAATCTTGCTTCTCTGCCGACTTTCCCAAGCTTCCTATCACTTTACCGGAATTTTCCGAATGTTTTCCAGTTCTTCTCCAAAGTCTGTCGTCGATCATCGGTGGGGACACATAGCACCCTCGAAAACGGAAAAACCGTGAAAAGTTCAAATTTCTCTCTCACGGATGAATACAACCTCTCTCTTCCACAGACGAGCACATCGCGTACCCACTCCCCAACCCTTTCTGGTAATCCCGAATGATGTATTTAGCACCCGTGAAACAAAATATTGGATATCAAAAGAAATTTCAGAAAAGCAGCCAGGCACGGACACCCCCCTCCGTCGCAGCCACGATAGCCGACAGGCGCTTCACCCCCTTCTTAGGCTGGGGTTGCCATGCCGATCGAGCGGTGGAACCTGACTCAGAGATCGAACCGAGAAAAGTGATAGGGCGCAGACAAGTATACATCTGCTACAGATGAGCTTTTGCCTGGCTGTGAGGCAGCGCGCACGAAGTCGGGAGACAGTTCCCTAATGTCACTACTCTTCCCTTTTCCACCCTACCCCCCTTCCTCTAACTTGCAACGTAGCCGGTTAACAAACGTCGTTCCCTGACGACCAATATAGATTCAGCCGCATGTGATATTAGTGCCTATTTTAGCCTCAACTTGGGTCGCAATAATCTCAAAGTATTATCATTTCCGAATATTTCAAAATTTCCTAACGAACTCATCACATAGAGCACTCAAGTCTACACTTTTCAGGCAAATCGTTTATATAAACGGCAGAGTTGCGAGGGTGCAGCAGCTCCCGGTACAGCAACACACCCGGAGCCGCTCGCTGAGTACACATATACACTGAATACACTGAAACCTTGCTTCGTCATTAAATCCGTAGGCTCGAGCTTTGGAGCATTAGCGTCGCGTAAGGTTGTCCGGTAGTTGAGGACAAGGTCCTTATGTAGCTCCATTATCTTAGAATCGGTATCTTGGAATCGGCATGCTCGCAACAGGGTGGTAAAAGAAGGAGTAAGGAAGCGCTTGGGTCGGCGCCATGGTTGCGAATACCATTCTTATCCCTATTGCAAAAGAAGAGCAAGAAGCGAAGTCAAGTGAGTGGTACTAATAGTGAGACTCACTTAACTCGAAACCGCTTCCTCAAACGCTTTTCTGAAGAGAGAGATAGAGAGAGAGAGAGAAAGACAGAAAGAGAAAGACTATCCCTTGGCGTATAAGCTGTTCACATTACCGGCCACCCCTGTCCAAGTAATAGGCAAGTATTTCGTGTCCAAAAAAGTATGACAGAACTCCCCGCCTACCTAATCTTGACGCTTCCCGAAAAAGGCTGAGGCGAGCGCTTCACTTTTCCTTCTGTTCCGTGACTTTGAAATCGCCCATTCTGAATATAAAATGTCAACAGCAACCGATCATCACATTCTCTCCAACGAAAAATGAATTACATTTGGGGAAATGGTGCATTTATGAGCACAATGCCTTGAACATTGTTGTCAGCTCGCTGTAAGCGCTGAACCGTTTGAAACTTGTTTTTTAACACGATTCCACAGATCACAAAGCAGGGGGCAGAAGTGGTGTTTGTTTAGAGCTAGAATAACCAGCATCAGACTCTATTTGTCCTGAAGTTTAGTGGGGGAAGACGTCGGACTGCAGTAAAGCAGACTGGAACCATAAATTCCACTGGGTCAGCGAAAATGAGTCACCTATTCAGGAGGTAACAGCATGCAAATGTTTTGAAGTGCTCCGACATCATGCTGAATCATAGATACATGATGGGTGGGAAATGGTAGAGAAAATCAGCTATTGAAGGCACAAGGCACGATCTAGTAAAGTATACCCAGCAGGTCGATCCGGCCATTTGCAATGAAATGTCTATATATGGACATGCTTTGAGCTACTCAAATCTGCAACCCGAGCTTTGCGGAACGATTCTCTGAAGGGTAGGTTACGTAGCATTTTTTCTCTGCTATGTTCGCACAAGTTCGGAACGACAATGAGATGCAGCAAGCTGCCCGTGTTATAGTTGATAAGCGCATTGCTTCAACAGCTCAAGGTCCCATACCGGAATGCTTGACTCTTACAGATTTTTGCTTTCGTTTGAAACGCTCCACATGAGCCCCGAAAACACTTCTATTTAGCTTATTTACGTAGTCCTGCACTTATTTATCACCAAGAAGAGGCAAACTATGTATTCTGTTTCAGGTTCCTTTTAGAAACTTTTATCTTGAAGAACATCCGACCATCAGAGCTTGCATAAAGAAATAATGCTTTATGGCTTAGAAGCACATTTGTTCTATATGAAAACAAGCAAAAACAAGTTCTCATGAGTAGCACAGCAAAAAATGCTTAAACTTATGGTGTGTGAGGCTTGACGTATAATGAATGTATTGACCCACAATACAAATTTTTAATTCACCAGAAGGACTTTGTTTTACGTCTCCCGTCCCCATCTCTACTCCCGGTTCTGTTCACCTGGATTCAGAATTTTCTGCCTACTCTTGGTATCCCCCGCGATACTTCGTAGCACATTCTCGTCAGTTCGAAATGCCTCTCCAATTCTGTTTTCCCCTAGGTTTGGTGGAGAAGTTTAGCTGTACCGTGTCTGTATAGTACTTTCTTGTTCGCTGTGCCCATCGTGAGAACTTGCTTTGTTTCTTCCATTTTGTAGAAGAGTACCATATGCGTAGTTCAAACCATGAAAAACTATTTTATGCAAGCTCTGATGATCGGATGTTTTCCATGTTGAAACTTCTCGAAAGGAACCAGAATTCAAGGAGTTCGCCTGTTTACGACGATGAATATTAAGTCCAGATAAATTAGTCATGTAATGGGGTTCTCGGGAGCATACGAAGTGTTTTAAACAAAAGCAAATTCGCAAAAGTCAAGGATTCCAACGTATAACCTCGTCTATTCCGTACTCCAATACCAGTAATCTTACATCACTCTCTGGCTTGTCGCAGGCGGATAGTTGTACTCCCTTCTTTTATTCTTATTCTTTAAGGAGGCTTTGAAGATCATTTAGACAGTAAGACAGCTCAAAGAGTCTGGAAGTATAGAGAAAAAGAAAATCAGTGAAACCAGAGCAACAACATTTTCAGCAACATCATGCTTGAAAACTATATTACAAAATAAAACCATGACAAAACATACAATAGGGAAAACCTTGAACAGTCAAGCCTAGTACAACACAATAATCAACACACGAAAACAAGTGATATTAAGCATTCGACTCATTCACTCAAGAAACCAAGAAGAATACAGTCGGTGCTAGGTACATAAGTCAATTCATCAACAACTATCAACTAAGAATTTATGGTTCCAGTCTGCTTTACTGCAGTCCGACGTCTTCCCCTACTAAACTTCAGGACAAATAGAGTCTGATGCTGGTTATTCTAGCTCTAAACAAACACCACTTCTGCCCCTGCTGTGCATCTGTGAATCGTTTTAAAACAAGTCAAACGGTTCCAGCACCTACAGCGAGTGACAAAATTCAGTTCAAGCATGTGCTCATAAATGCACCATTTCCCCAAATGTAATTCATTTTTCGTTGGAGAGAATGTGATGATCGGTTGCTGTTGACATTTTATTCAGAATGGGCAATTTCAAAGTCACGGAACAAAGGAAAAGTGAAGCGCTCGCCTCAGCCTTTTTCGGGAAGCGTCAAGATTAGGTAGGCGGGGAGTTCTGTCATACTTTTTTGGACACGAAATACTTGCCTATTACTTGGACAGGGGCCGGTAATGTGATCACAGCTTATTACGCAAGGGATCGTCTTTCTCTTTCAGATCTTTCTTTCTCTCTTTCTCTATCTCTCTCTTCAGAAAAGCGTTTGAGGAAGCGGTTTCGAGTTAAGTGAGTCTCACTATTAGTACCACTCACTTGACTTCGCTTCTTGCTCTTCTTTTGCAATAGGGATAAGAATGGTATTCGCAACCATCGGCGCTGCTCGATCCACTGCATCTTCTGCCGTGGCTCTACTTCAATGAGGTCCTTCTTGATGACGTCCCTAAATCTTTTCTTTGGGGCTCCTCGCTTGCCTTCCACTTCGAATTCCAAGGCTTTTCTTATTGGGTGGTCTTCAGGCCTCCTCAGTACGTGCCCATACCATCGCAGTCGCTGCTCTCGTGCCTTCAGCTGGATCGGAGCCGTCTGTGTGACCGCCCTGACGTCCTCGTTTCTGACTCTGTCGAGTCGTGTCCAGCCGCAGGCCCATCTCAGCATCCTCATTTCAGCTGAATGGAGCTGCCTTTCATGGTTCTTGCAGATGGGCCAGCACTCACTACCGTAGAGCATTGTAGGCCTTACCACCGCCCGGTACACCTTGCCCTTGAGTGTTCTCGAGCACCGCCGGTCGCACAGGATTCCAGTGGACTCCCTCCATCTCATCCAGGCTGCGTTGATTCGGGCTTTCACCGCCTGATCCACGCTGCCATCAGCTGATAGGTGGCTCCCCAGGTACTGGAAGTCCTCGACCCTTTCGATGTTCTCGCCGTGACGGTCTACGATGGGTTCGCTACACTCTTCAGAGCTCAGGAACTTGGTTTTCTTCACGTTCAACCGGAGCCCATTCTCAGCGAGCACATCTTGCCACCGCTGCACCTTGTCCTGGAGTTCTTTCCTGCTGTCCGCTATCAGGGCGATGTCGTCAGCGTAGAGGATGGTTTTTAGCGGTCCCTCCATGAGTTCTTCTGCCATGACATCTAGAGTCAGGAGGAAGAGGAACGGGCTGAGGGCTGATCCTTGGTGTACCCCAACCGTGATTTTACCTCCTTCGTCAAGCCGTGCGGGGTGCGTAGAGCTGCTTCAGCTCTATCGTACATATCCTTTACTATGGAGACCAGGTGCTCCGGAACGTTACGTTCTCTGAGCGCCCTCCAGAGTACAGGCCGAGGCAGGCGGTCGAATGCCTTCTCTAGGTCCAGGAAGGCTAGGTAGCAGGGTCGCCGCTTCTCGTGCTTCTCCATCAGCTGTCTGGCGATGAAGATGGCGTCAGTGGTGGACCTTTCGGGCATGAAGCCGAACTGTTCCTGCGAGATAGGGACAAGTTCCCTCAGCCTAGTGTTGACCAGGCGCTCGTACAGCTTCATGGTATGGGGAGTCAGCTTGATCCCGCGGTAGTTGGAGCACTCCGTCGCGTCCCCTTTCTTGAAGATGGGAACGATTGTGCTGCTCCTCCACGCATTCGGCATCCTTCCTTCAGCTGTTACGTTGTTTAGGAAGTGCGTGAGCCAACTCACCCCATGCTCTCCAAGGGCCTTCCATGCCTCTATCGGTACCCCGTCTGGACCCACTGCTTTCCCAGCTTTCATTCTCCCTAGCTCCCGGCGAACTTCATCCTTCGTCCAGGGAGTGATGGGACCTGCCGTCGCCTCTACATCTGCTGGGTGTCCTTCGCCGAGGGAATTCTTCGTTCAGAAGTTTTCCTTCAATTGTTTTGACTGTTAACCTTGTCCAAGCTCTGAGACCGAAGTGGTGCTTGCATGGCCGTTGAAGTTCCCTATAAGCTTTTTCTGGAACCTCTTCAAAGAGCTGGACCCACTCTCACCCTTGTCATACAACATGTAGGGGCTGTTCGGTGCCTTGCGTATGAATGCAGAGTTTATGGGAGCGTAGTGAGAATCGCTCCCACTCACCTGCGTTTTAGCGCTGCGCCAGCCTACTTACATCAGCGCCTGCTCTCCCCCCCCCCGGTGACAGCGACTAGAAACGAGCTACTGTTGCGTCATAATGTACGTAAGCACCCACCGCTCCCTCAGAGGCAAGTGCACAGTATGTCCTT
>MU913886.1:0-12449 GCA_036418165.1 Cooperia oncophora | reverse complement strand
CCTTTCCCACAGTTGTAATTCACCTATCAGAACCGAACAACTCTACATCCACCTAGAGCTCGCGCGGTATGTACTACATAGCTGCTATCATATTGCGATATTTCCCACCATCTCTTTCGTTAACGACTTCAATCAGCTTTTTTCATTTTTCCAGGAAGAGTTTTTTGTTCGAGCATAATTGGCCAGCAAAAACGGAATGTATACAGCTCAAAAAAGCTAATGAAAGCTTTCAAAATTGCGGAACTACAGCTTGTTCCGAGTTTTTTCTCCACTGTATGTGAGCTGTAGCCGCGAGGTCTTCCGAATCACCTCCCCCAAGGGTATTTCTCCATGGAGCTTGTTGTTTAGCTTACGAGTAAGTATGCATTTTTAAACCAAAGGATAGCAGACGAGGTGCCCAATGCTGTCTTACCGTCTTAATGAATCGTGTAAAGGATAACGGGTTTCACGCGGAGCCAGCCCGTTTTTTTTCTAATTTTCTTTCGGCAGGTGAGAAGGCTGTATCATATCTTTTTTCCTTACCATTTTCCACCAATTGTGTCGCTTTGAAACTAGTGAAAAATGGGCTGGCGGCGGACCAAGCCCAGCTTCGCAAAACTGTACCCCTTTAAGTTGAGAGGCACCCAGATAAGTGGTTCGGAGTGGAAGAATATGACTGCTTCAGTAGGCAAGCATCCCATTATCTGCAGAGTTCCAGTGATTTTCTATTGAAATGCCATCATTTATATTAGGCAAGTTGATCTCCCCACGTTCTTGGTTTCTATTTGTTCGTTTGCATAGGATGTCTTTCCCTCCACAAGGTGCTTGGATAGAAATCAGGAGGACATTATCCGGCTGGGTCTAGTATTTCCCACATACAATAAGGAAGCAAAAAGAATTATTTCGTCTCCAGGGGCCGACTAACCAGGAAAGGTCATCAGGTCAGCCTGGCCATTTCCAATGAGGTGCACACCGTTGGCGCGTCTTGAGACGGTGAACTCAAGTCTGTCTTCAGAATTTGCGGAACGAGTCTCTGAGCGGAGTTATGGAGGGGTTTATCCCCGCATAGTTGTTTATATGCTATGCGAGTAAACGTGGAAAGCGTCTTTACATAAATGTATGGAGTCCTTTTGGAACGTGGTAGTAGAGCGCAGCGGATAGATAGTGGGTTTCCTAGGCGAGACGTGGTGGGATCAAGTCCGGGCCAATAGCACATCCTTGCATTTGTCCAAGAATATGGCAGACGAGGCTTCTAACATCTCTGCTCGCCTGTACCATTCTGTAAGGGGACCTGCGATCAGTTTTTGTTCGAAAGTGTAGACCCATTATGGCTGAAAGAGTGCTTGTGCTTGTCCCCCCTCGTAACACATGTTACAAGGGTTTTTGCAATGATATACCTTGATATCCATGTTAAGCGGGCGTCAATTCTGCCCCTGGGCGGCGAGTTTCTAGCCAAATCTGACGTTTTCGGCCTATCTTGGAAAATGTGGACCATTCTATGGGCAATTAGCAGCAGGCTGGGGTCCACCCACCATGGATGACTGGTCTTGGGATGGAATTTCCTAGCGGTGATCAGGAAAATGATGCAGACGGCACGAATAAGTGAGCCAGGTATTGTTCTTTGCAAAAATACAGGATTGAAGAGTTATTTCAGCTCGCAGACCAGTCATCATCGTATTGGCTGTTCGCAGTTCGCTTGAGTCAGGCCATGATTAACCTTACCCCATTTTTTTGAAGCTGAGTCAGAACCTCAGATTTCGCTAAAGTGCCGTCTCTAGGGGTTATTTGACTCCATAAGCACGAATATGATACCTGTTTTGCGCGAAAAGCGTTGTGAGTCGCGCTACATGTCCCAACGCTTTGGCGCCAGCGCGCTCGGAAGGAGAAAAACAGTGAAGAAACTTCCATAACTCCTCCCAGAGATTCCGCAAATGTTGAAGATAGTTTTGAGTTCACCGTCTCAAGGCGAGTACAATGATGTGCACCTCATTGCATACGGCCAGGCTGACCTGTTGACCTTTCCTGGTAAGATTCAAGGACTTGAGGCTCACCTACTTAGAGAAAAGGGGTGAGAGATGTATCTATGTAAGGTAGCAACTATCTGTTCTGTAAGTCTTTCTGCGGGGATCGGGGCTCAGGACGTTTTGGCTCTTTCTATAAAACCTTCGGCGAACATATGACTGCGCCTCAGCGTCTGCAGCAAAAACGACTGTAAGAAGCCCTTAATCATCCAGAAATTTGGTGCTGTAGCGGCTTTAATTGTCTCTTATTCCCCCAGTACCATCAAAAAGTACCGCGTATGATGTAGACTTCTCTCCAATTAAATAAAATGTTCATTTTCTGAAAGTGTGCACTTCAGTGCAACATCGGCGTTGCCTTGATGCTTTTTCTTTGTAATTATTTCTGGACTGTCATTAAGCGAACCAGAAGCATCTCATCAACGCTATGTAGCATTGCGTCAACCCGACAAAGGTCATCATCATAAAATTCTCTTGAGCCACCATTCCGTTTAAAGGGAAGAGAGTCAGGGGCGAGCATGTTTGTGATTCGCTAGTTTCTCCAAACTTGATGAGACCTATAACACCCAAAGGCGTGAAATTGGACAGCAAGCGCTTTTATCAAACCTGTAAACCCTTGTAAACCTAAAAAATGGCTTAGGAAGGTTTCTCTCATTCTGCTAGGTTTTGACCCCTCTCCAACATAGGCAGTTTCCGTGCATCCCTCCTTCAGGAGTCTTCCTCAAAGCACCAGTTGGCTTGATAGAGAAACCATTGGACAACAAGAAAAACCGAGATTGAGTGGGATAGGTTCCATTTAGGTAAAATGAATGAACTGGATAGGATAGGAAATAGGGTGAAGAAAATAGTCCCGGTTCTGGGACAACTCAAGTGCAAGGTTGACTACGGTCTCTCAATTTAGCACTGCTGATCGCGCATTGAAGCAAAAGGGCAGCCTCTACGTCGCTGATGGGGCATAAATGTGAACATTACCATGAATTTACGTCGCCGTTTGGATGGAGAATGTCTGCACCTTTCTAGAAATCTACAGAAAACTATTTTGTTTTGAGGGGATAAGTAGTGGGGTGGAATGTGAGAAGTAGCTTCAACTTCAGGCTATAGTATAATTAGCTTGATATTATTGCTCCATGTCATTTCAAAAACGCTCAGCTAAAGTATCGCTTTTCCACGTGCACCACGACCCCAATGTTATAAAGTAACGTTGGAAGAATAGTGTAATGCAAAAGCTGATGAATGGCTTTTGCATGAATCTCATCCCGTGGGTAAGCAGCCACTTCATAACGCATCATAAAATTCTCAAGAAAAGCCATTCATTCCGCTTTTATCTAGTACTTGTCCACTTTTTAATTCTTTTCATGGGGGGGGGGAAAAAAAACCAGTGCTTAAAAGAGCAAGGAAAACATATCGAACTATGCCAAAGTTTATGCTCACTGTCAGGTGCGAGCTTTGAACTCTATAGGCCATGTCCCACTCAGAATAAACGAAAAGGGGTGAAAGGCGCGAGAGCAACTATCAAGGAACAGTGAAATAAGGCTCTTTTTCTGATTACAGGTAGAAGACGAGTTAGGTGCCAACCGATCCACAGGCAACCCCTCTCCCTCCCTCTTTCAACAGCTAGAACTCAAGCAAGTGGGGATCGCTGGCTTAAAGGCACTGTCCGCGGTCATTCACCATCACGGATAGCAAATTAGGGGTCTGCATATAGACGACATGGTTTTTTGCCCTTTCAAGTAACTCGTTAGTGAGAAAAAAAGCAGATAAATACATGCCAGCTGCCTTAGATAGAACTCCATTTCGATCCCAGCTTGTACGTGCCCTGTTAAGTCCATCTCCAATACTACGCCTCCATCCGCCCAGCTGATTCACCGATAAGAACTCTACGACCGTACAAATGACGATTTATGCTTTTTCGTTCCGCAGCTTCGATTTTCACTGAAAGGCGAGCCTTGAAGCGGAGTCTGGAGGCGGAGCCACTGGAAAAAAGAAGGCCATCACAAGCCTGTATGCGCGCTGTAGCGCCCCTCCCTTACAATTTTTTGCTGCAAACCGGTACAAGGTTGTTCGTCGCAAAACACACCGCCGTCCCGACGTGCACCACCGATATTTTCAGCTCCTATGCCTATCGCGGAACGTGACTTTAAAGGCTTAGGGCAGAGCTGATGGACGGCAAGGTCTCGCTGGGTTGCTTGAAAGACAAGTCCAATGATAAAAAGTTTAACCCGTGGCCCTCAATGCCCAAACACCAGGCGACGCGTATGTACTCTAACAATAAGATTGAACGAGATAGCTCTCAAAAAAGTATGTTGAAGAATTCTTCGCAGCAAGCCCACGACCACATCCAGCACGCAAGACCAATCAGTCTTGTGGTTGGTTCGGGTACGAAGCATCAATCCTTTTGCATACACTCTGCAAGTGCGCTGCATTTACTTAAACGCTTGCAAGGATTCCCAGAGGACTAAATAGTTGGAAATTTCAATTAAACTTGTATGAGTCGCTGAGAGCACCTGATTATTGCATTTCTTATTTCGTTTAATAGCGTTTCTCATTATTTTCAAGCGCAATGACGTGAATATGTGGTTCACATAACTAATTTATCATGCGTCTGAATGCTTAGTGTTGAGCAAGGCTAATTGAGCATTGTAGTTGTACAAATGGTGCACAGAAATTCATTGCAGCAGTAGTACTAGATCAAGCATTCGGAAAAGGGCTCCAGGTGTTGTCCGCCAGGGAAGTACTGAGTTGTCTAAGAGCATTTTTTTTCGTTGTATTATTTTGTTGAGCTTTATGACGATTTGTGCATCTGCGCTCTGTCCCATGATGATAGAATGTTCCTGCACACTTGAGCAAATAGTGATATGGTGGTGTGTCTCCTTGGCAGTGAAATTTGTGAATATCAGCTATATCAATTCAGCAAATATTTCTCTGATTTTTTTTTCTTCCATTCGTTTTGTAGTCAATGCTTGGAAAACGGCATCCATCTATCCGAACTTCATTAGCACAAAGTAGGCCCGTAGTTTTGTTAGTGTTCAACTTCCAAAACTTTTTTCTGTGCCTTTCAAATAATTATGTTTTGCTTCGTTGCTTGTTCTTTTTCCCAATTTTCCCATGAAAAGAATATGTTTTGAAATAGTCAATCATGCACATGTCCAATTTACGTAAAAAGGCACAGCTACTCTGAAGCTTGTATCAACTACATAACAATGCCAGTTAAGTTATTACTGGCATTATCTCTTGAAAGTGGAGGGGCGTGGCTTGCCCGCTTAATCCGAAAAATGGTTGGGTATTCCATTTGCGAGAAGGTTGTGTAGGCGGCCAAAAAAGTTGGCATGCATAACAGCGTTGCTTGCGTCCTGTTGTCAAACGGATCGGCTTCCGCCGAGGTAAACCAAGCCTTCTACCCTCCAGGGACAGCAAAGTGGTATCACATTCAGTTGGGAGGGTAAGAATACTGACCTGTGCATTGCCTGGCTTAAGGCAATTCATTGTATGGGCCACACCTCATTCAATAAGCCACCACCATTCTGGATGGAAGTAGAATTAGAACCACATCCCAAAAAGGAATTGATCAGCGGCGAAGACTATATTTTTTTATCTTCATTTCCATTCAAGGCAACTGTCATCCTATGTAATCAGCAAGATATACCAAGAACGTAGGCCGGCGCCAGCTTCAGGTGAATTATGCACTCATGCCTCGCTCCATTGCTGCGGTGAGATGGACGGGACGTCAGCAGTAGATGGAGAGGGCAGGTCTACGAGAGGGGGGGGATGGGCACTTTTGCACTTTGCTACTTCCCATCGACCACGACCCACCTAAAGAGCGATCCGTGAGCTCACAAAAGTTGCAGCTTTTACCATGATGGCCCAACGAGCTTGTCCAGCTCACCAAGAGTTCACAGGTTTCACCAGAGTAAGACTTGTAAACTGGAACAAGTGAAGCAGGGAAAATGCAAAGTGACTCCAACCGTCGTTGAAGTGCGCCGCGTCGGTATCCTTGATTAAAGAGACGTGGGCCCGCCAGTTTGTCGACGGGGGGGCATTTGCTTTCCATAGATGTGCCGACCCATCTAGGTAGCCTTTTCTCGAGTTGACACGTTTTAGGATGGTGGCTAGACGATCTTACTCCAGCTTCACAAGCGTTCACAAGTTTTATCAGGGTGAGATTTGTAAACCGAAAACTAGGGAAGCAATGGTAGGTATCAATTAATTGCCCTCCCCCCCCCCCGTCGACAAACGAGGCCAGAGATGATTTTTCGATTTTCCGCGGGCGTATAACACCAAGCGTCTAGGACATCTTGGTCTCACTGTCCAGAAAGGCCTTTAGTTCGAGCCAGCTAGCGTTTACTTCAATCTTTAGACCCGACAAAATGTTGTGCACCAAGCTCACTATGGAACGAAAGAAGTAATGACCAGAATAACGCGGAATGTGACATTTCAATGAACACAGCTTCGTTTGGACATAACTTAGAAAGCAGATCTACACGAATTTGGAACTAGAAACTTTGCTCTTCCAAAAAACCATATTCATATTCTAGGTTTACCATCTCGAGAAATTTGCCTGATTTTGGTAAGAGAGTTTGCCCCAGTCTCAACAAAAGGGTCCTTCATTGCCCACATTTCCATTTTTTTTCCTAACCTCGGAAAGCTTTCTGTTCATCCTTTCGTGAATCGAATATTAAACGTACATAGAGGCATGACCAACCTGCCTATGAAATGGCCGCCATATTACTTGTCTTTCGTTGAACTCACAGTAACATTTGAGACACGGACCTATCAAATATGAACCTCATATGGACCAAGCAACTCACTGAACAAGCTTATGGATTCCTCATCGTATTCAGAGCAGTCTCTCAACAGTGGAATCACTTTTATTCACGAATCTCCCAGTTCTATAGAGAATCACTAGCAATAGTGTCCACGCATGTTGCATGCTGCATAGTTCTATTAAAACCTGCACATAAACCCTTCACAGTGTTCTCACCAGCTCCTCGATATACGGGTCTCCATATCACGAATCTGCCAACACACGCATTGACCCGAGGGCATTTGATAGTGCCTTTGGCAAGCTGTGGTTAGACCCGCGACTTGGACTGTCTGTCTCTTTCTTTTTACCGCATGCTTGTTCAAGACCTTAGAATGAACCAGGCTTTTTCGGCGGCTCCAAGCCTGCTCTTTCCTTCACTAACTAGGGAGCGTCGTCAGGACTGTGGAGCGCTTTTTGAAAACGGTTTTCGCATGATTTAGGGGAACTCCACTGAAAACGAACGCGGAGTTCGCAATCACAGCAGAAATCCCACTCTTGCGGCTCGAAATCGATTGGTTGACGAGGGCGGAGTCAACAGAGCCGGGCTGACGCCTCCTGTTTGTATCCGCCCCGGACTGTGTACAGTTATCAAGTGCTTGCTGGCATTGATATACGCTGAATTTCTAGAGTTCCGAGGCGGCGTGTATTGGAGAACTCACCAGAAGTTTGCGAAACTCGTCCACATGCCTTAAATTTCATAGGGTCTTATTTCACGCTCTTCCACACCTTTTTCCTGCTTTTTTGATTAGTGCTTCATTGGCCACCTGTTCTAACAAATTTGACCCCTGAGACCTGCCAAAGTCCATCGCGGGCGCTGTCTTTAACTGAAATGAGATGCCTAGTTTGAACACTTACTAGGGAGGTCGTTCAGGACGTGGAGCGCTTTTTGAAAACGGTTTTTCGCATGATGTGGGGTCACGTGCATGGAGTACCAAACTGGTGTTCATTTTTCCTGAACGCCTCTGGGAATGCCAAAAATGGAGTGAAAAAAGTCCATGGAAACCGACTGTTATTGAGCCTGAATGGGCTCTAAATCACTCGCAAGTTCGGCCAGTTGCTGCCTATAGGGTCCTTATAAAGGTTGTACTGGTATCTATGAGAAAAGTGGTCGTCAATGGGGTCTTACTTGTGGCACGTAGTTAAGAGTCGACGGCCAATTCGAATGGGCTCTTAAGCAATCGAAGTGGTGCCTGTGCCAACGATCGGATGGCCTAGTGGATAGCGTGGAGGATTCTCAAGCAGACAGTGGGGATGGGGGATGATGGTTCGACTCCCCTCGGCTTGCACGTTTTTGCATTTTTTATTTTCCGTTGTTGTCGCTTCCATATACGTCTGTTAATGAATTTTACTCGGATATCTGCCATTTATAGGCACATCCTAAATAGTTATAGCCCGTAGTCGGTGCTATTCAGCAATTTCGATTTCACATACCATTAAGCAAGAACTTGTCTGAAAGCTGAGCTTATGTTATTCGATGCCCTGATCATGACTATGGCATTTACTTTCAGCTCTAGTGCCATTTATCTCCAATTTGGAGCCAAGTCTTTCTCCCACTGGAGTCGCTATGTACATTCGTTTGAGGGACTTGCAGGGCCATTCTGACGCCAGATTGGATTGACGTCAAGAATAAGTGTCAGAATCGTGATCAGGACCATCGATTACCCCTATAGGCAAACTTTCAGCCAAAAAATTTTTTTGACTTTTTTGAGTCTGTGCATTGGGTTATGCTCAAGAGTCACTTTGTTGAAGTCGTACTTTTGCTGGTTATCGAAACCCTCATTCAGTGGTACGGAAACAAAAAACTAGCAACAACCATAAACGCCATCGAAAAAAGAACAAAATAGTCATCATTCCTCCAGGTGCATTGAAAAAGTGAAAAAATCGGATGAGTCTCTCCTCTTGGTAGGGGAGGACGACATCTTCGTTGAGCGAGCCGTCGCGGGGGTCGACAAATGTCCAGGATGGTTTTTCACTTGTTCTGCGGCCACCCATGCCCATGCCAAGTATGAATGGACCTTATGAGCACCAAATCCGCGATGCGGCTGCCCGGCGGCCCACCACGTCATCGCTACGTCATCGCAGCTCCAAAGTTGTGGGTCTCCGGTCATCACCGACGACCAAATGGTCGGTCTATCACAACTCAAAAAAAGTCAAAAAAATTTTTTTGGCCGAAAGTTTGCCTATAGGGGTAATCGATGGTCCTGATCACGATTCTGACACTTATTCTTGACATCAACCCAATCTGGCGTCAGAATGGCCCTGCAAGTCCCTCAAACGAATGTACATAGCGACTCCAGTGGGAGAAAGACTTGGCTCCAGATTGGGGACTACGTGCCACAAGTAGGACCCCATTGGCGACTACTTTTCTCATCGATACCAGTACCTTTATAAGGACCCTATAGGCAGCAACTGGCCGAAGTTGCGAGTGATTTAGAGCCCATTCAGGGCCCCCACCCCAAAAAAACAGTCGGTTTCCATGGATTTCTTTTTCACTCCATTTTTGGCATTCCCAGAGGCGTCTCAGGAAAAATGAACACCAGTTTGGTACTCCATGCACGTTAACCCCACTATCAATGCGAAAAACTCTTTAATTTTTTCTTCTAAACTCCAGCGTCCTGAACGATGTCCTCCCTAGTAAGTGTTCAACTAGCATCTCATTTCAGTTAAAGACAGCGCCCGCGATGGACTTTGGCAGGTCTCAGGGGTCAAATTTGTTAGAACAGGTGGCCAATGAAGCACTAATCAAAAAAGCAGGAAAAAGGTGTGGAAGAGCGTGAAATAAGACCCTATGAAATTTAAGGCATGTGGACGAGTTTCGCAAACTTCTGGTGAGTTCTCCAATACACGTCGCCGCCTCGGAACTCTAGAAATTCAGCGTATATCAATGCCAGCAAGCATTGATAACTGTCAACCAGTCGGGGCGGGATTAACAGGACAGGAGGCGTCAGCCCGGCTCTGTTGACTCCGCCCTCGTCAACCAATCGATTTCGAGCCGCAAGAGTGGGATTTCTGCTGTGATTGCGAACTCCGCGTTCGTTTTCAATGGAGGGGTTTTTCACTTTGGTTGATCGCGGACGCTGCCTTTAACACGATGGGTACGGAAACTACAGACTCGCACTTGAGCATCCGGCCTTTGCGAGCGCGCGGTCGCGGCGCGGTTTCGGCGCTAGAGCATCATAATCAACCACCGCGACCAGCGAGTAGCATCTTACGTTGGCTACTATGAACTCAACATGGGAATATCACCACACTATACTCACAAAAGCATCGAATCTTGTACAATAATGTTTATGATGTGGCGTCTCCCACTAAATTTCCGTTGAACTGGAGGTAAAGTCGAGTAAGGAGGAACAAACGTCTCCTTATCATGTTTAGGCGCCTCGCCCATCAATATGGGACAGTGTTCCTGTAAAAGCTGGTACCCGCTTCCTTAACTTTAAGCATTCTGCGCTCAAAATGGCTTCTTCAAGAGAGCAGTTGTTGGAAACAGCTTCTGTACACTTCATCAATGTCGTAGCAATTCAATCAATTTTGCACGTTCATTTTGCGGGTCCTGCAATTACATGCCTTATTAGAATGTGGCATTTTGTGAGTTATACAGTGCTCCTTCAGCAATGCGAAGCAAACGGCACCTTTATACGCAACGCTTCTCACAGAGTACCCTATCTGGGGAAACGGCGACAGGGAAATGGATCTGGTTGTTTCAAATAATTCCCGGTTGTATCAGTGGAACCGTTCTGGTGAAGCACTGTGGCCAGCTTTTGGATGTGACCCATCAAGTTGGTTGAGTACGGCGAGACTTTCTACATTCCTTACAGTGATTGACATCTGAAAAAAAGATTACACACAATGGAGACCAAAAGGGTTTTCGCTCTTGAATGGTGAATGAGTACTAATTTATAATAGCAAGCACTGTGCAAATGTATGTAAAGCGAATTCAAATTGAACCACTGTTTATGCTCTTGAGCTCAGCAGTTGCAGCAGCCTGTCCTCGATTATTGCAAAAATACGTCCGCTTTTCATACTTCGCGGTTGTGCGACCGTATGAGCGCGCGCAGCATCTTCAGGGTAATCGTGCCGGGACCCACGCCGGATGCTCAAGTGCGAGTCTGTAGTTTACCTTAAGTGCATTTAACAAAGGCATAATTTGGACCTTATTACTGTAGATGATATACGTCGCAATCAGTTCGGGCGTATATCGGATAAGGCCCACCAGGGATTTTTCTACAGTGAATGTTTTCTTCCTAATTGGAAACCGATCACCATTGGTGGAAAAGACAACCAGAGACGGATCCACCCCACCCCTCTTTACATCACCCTGACTGATTGCGACGATATCGCCTACACATGGAATGTGATATGTTTTGCTGCGGGCCTTGGTAAAGGGGTGGCACCACCCTCAAAAATAAGTCTAGGCATTTTGTAAGATCCTGTACACTCTTAATTAAGCTGTTATCGTAGCACTTTCAAATTGTTCATTATTTATCCTGCGCAAGAAATGGTTTCTACTTTGTGAGATTCATCCAGAGTCACAGTCACTCCTCTGCAGCGTCGCACATCTTTTCTGACTTATCTTGCTTATCCACAGAAATTGTGGCCTCACAGGGATAGTATTCTGCAGCTTCAGACTGCATTGAGACTTTGCGTCAGCGTCCATCAGCGTCTAATAGCATCCACCAGCGCTCCGAGGGTCCGGTAGCATTAGCGTCTAGGAAGTATAGTATCGATCTAGCGTCTAGTAGCGTATGCCAACGTTTGCCAGCTACCGGAAAAGGAGAATGGGTAAGTAGGAGGGTAGCAAGCAGATAAGCCGTCGTGAACTTGCGACGTGTGCAACCGCACCGCACCGCACAACTGCTAAAGCACAGAATTATGCAATTTAATGTACGGTGTAGTGTAGCTGTACGGTGCGGTTGCACACGCCGCAATTTCACGACGCCTAATCCAGCTGTTTGCTACCCTCCTACTTCCCCATACTCTCTACTCCCGGTCGCTGGTGGACGCTGGCAGACGCCGGCAGACTCTAGATTGACACCTATGCTCTCCCAGCCCTCGAGACACTGGCAGACTTTAAATCGCCATCTATACTCTCCTAGTTCGGAGTCCTTGCCGGACTCGGAACGCTAGTGGACGATGGTAGACGCTAATGGACACTGCCGCAAAGTATGAAAGCAGCCTTAACAGGGTTTTAGCGAGCTACACAATTTTTTAGTTGCTGGCATGAGTTCACAAATTGTTCCCCATACGAACTCAGTATAGATTTTTTAAAGGCAGTTGGCACGATGGTTTCCTACTTAGCCTAAAATGCTAGTAATCATTGTAAATTTTCCTCGCTATGAAATTTAGTAAACTTATTGAAAAATTCAAAGCTCGATTAAAAAAATAGATAAGCAGTTTTTGCTGCGATTTTCATACTTTCTGGAAGAGGCTGAACATTTCATTTTGGAATCCGCAACGCATTCAGGATCGACTACGAATATGGTGACACTCAGATACGATTCTAGCCCACTCTATTGGGTCGACAGGCGTTTGAGCCAACCTTTGGATACTCCAGGATCGGAAGTAACTTTGCATTTCCTATCGAAGTGCTACTGGTATGATCGGGTTTACGTTCGCGATTTGCTCTTGATCGAGGGTGGTGACTTGCCTTA
>MU913885.1:0-20665 GCA_036418165.1 Cooperia oncophora | reverse complement strand
CAACAGCTAAAACTCAGCGCGTCCAAACAACAATAGTCCTCGAAGAAAGATACCACCGCGCCCATGGTTCTTAACAATCTACAGTTCGGGTATCCGATCGATTAATATCTCATTTTCCTGTACAAGGCAGAAATAGGGAACAGGCGCTTCTTAACAGGTAACATTTTTCATATAAAAAAAGGCAGGCATTAGTGATGAGAATGAGCTCCTTTCGAAGAGTAGATGCTCTTGTGAGCGTTTCATGCGCTTTCTCAGATCTCCAACAGGATCGCAGGCCTCTGAGCTATACAGGTTGCTTCTAGTCGTTGGCGGGTCCAGAAGTGGTTAATTCAGCATGCACATGTCGAATTAAAATTACAGTAAAAAGAATGTTCAGGAACAAAAGAACAGGAAGCACAGTGAGCTGGCGGATAAGATAAAGCCACTCATTCAAACCGCCCACGACTCATCATCGACATATCGCCTCAAGTAAGCAGATCGCGAAGTATGAACGAAAAGGGTAAGCGGGGGAGGGTCAATGCCACCTGAAGATTCTAATCGAAATGTAAACGTCAACCAAACTTCGACGAGGTGGGAGAGACATGTGTCATCGACGGAATTTCCCTTAGATCTAACTCCGAGGCGGATGCTCTCTCGCTGTAAGGGTTCAGAGTTGTTTTCTCATAGCATCTTCTGTTCGAGCATTAGGAAGGAAAATAAGGAAGAAGGATGAGAGAAGGAAGGAAGAAAAAGAAGGAAAAAGGAAGGAGGTGGAAAGCTCCGCGGTTGACAGATGTCCTGAGACCACAGAGGGGAACGCGAGAAAAAGCGAAAGCGTGCTCGCATCTAACGGTTGGAGAGGGTTATCGCAGTCGTGAAGACCGCAATACAGTCATATCTGCAAACAATGGGGCGTGTGGCGGGCATTGAAGGGCGCGCAGGCAGAGCTGCCTTTTTCCACCGGTGATGCCATCCTGAGCCCACTACCGTTGGAGGGAAGCCTGCCCTGGTTGCACTTCAACCCACGGCCCGTCACACGCCCTTGCAGAGATCGCGTTTTCAACTTCGTTTAGCGGTTGCTGATCATAAGCTAACGCGTCTAATGCTTAGAATATTTCACACTGAACGGGAATCCTGCAGTAGTCATTATATACTGCGATTCCGCATACATACTATACGAGTATAGAACAAACAGGAGAATGAAAAAGATAGGGTAAACATCAATCTGGCGGGTCTGAAGGATAGGAGAAGGCGCGTTTCGGGAGGGTTCGCGCCAAGGCAGTGGATGGGAACGAACGACTCCTAATCTCCGATTTTCCCCCTTCGCCGGATCCATAATGACATTTTCTTTTGGCGCGCATTATCCTAGTCTCCGACTTTCTCGTTCTCGGGGGTCGCAAAAGACGAATGTGGACCTGAAGCAGTTGGCTGTGGACGTATAGAAGAACATGGAGAGGTTAGCGCGACAAAACGCGCTGCCTACATATTCCTTCTTCGTTTCTCGAATTGCGAAGCGATTGCAATAGGCCCTGCACAAAGAAGTCTGTTCTTTTTTCATGGAACCCACCAAAAATGTTTCAAACAAATAAGGAACTACAGAGACCACACGAGCTCGCATTTAGAACGGATCAAAATGCGAGCAAGCCTGTTTGGGGGGGGGGATAGGAGGGACCATATTAATTCCTGTCAATCGCGGAGCCCTTCTGTGAAGCCTGCCTGTTAACTCCCTACAGAGTGCGACTACGGGGCGTGATTGTTTCATTTGGGACATTTCCTATTATGCCATGATAACATTTGATCGGCTAGAAGCGAATCGATCTGATTATCGGGCGTTGGTGATATTTGTGGCTAATCATTGGTTACGGAATGTTCCCCTCACTTAGCCGACTAGCGCCCGCAAATCTTCCGGATCGCGATGTAGCAATTAGAATGGAAAAAATTGCAGAAACGAGTTATCTCCATAGTGCGCACTCCTCATCGAAGGAAACGGAAAGTATGCAAAGCGCATCAGCTGATCAGCGCAGTTCGGCGACGGGGGGGGGGATTTTGCTTCCCATCGATGTGCCGACTCATCTAGCCTTTTCTTGTGTTGAAACGCTTACTATGGTGGCTAGACGAGCTTGCTCAGCTTCACAAGAGTTCACAAGTTTCACCAGAGTGAGACTTGTAAACCGGAAGTAGTGAAGCAGTGAAAGTGCAAAATGCCCCCTACCCGTCGCCCAACTGCGCCCAGCTGTTCTTCTAAACCTCATCCCCGCAAGTTACCCGTGCCCAGTCCCATGCACTATTACAAAACAGAATGCTTCCTAGTGTAACTATAAGCTAAAGTTGGACATATATGGTGTCTCATAGTGAAAGGTGAAGCAATGGCAAAACATAAAAGCTCGTCTCGTTAGCTGGTTTCCGCAGCGATGTAGCGCTAAGTTCTTCAGGACTGGTTTCAGGAACTTCATTACAACTGTGTTAGCCACATACACAAGCCAACATGCACAGATCATCTTGGAAAAAACCACACGAAAAATTAAGAACGCAAGGCAAAATACACTAAAGCACAGCCAATAAACTTTTCTTATGAGTTTCCCTTGCGCATTTTATCCCAGTCATACATACAGCTTAATGGATGGTACGTCTTATAACAGAGTTTTGCTAGCAATAAAAACAGATGAAATGATCATATACGGCAATCGCCGAGGTAAATTGCCATCCATGGTCCGCAATAATTGAGAACCGGATTCGCAATGGAGCGCGGTTGTTGCAAGGATCCTGATGAACTATGCTTGGGAGGCCGCTACTCATCACCAGTCCACATTTCTTTACGTACAAGTGATTAGATATGTGTATTCAAAAGAGACAACTTAGAGATGCAGTTTCTGGCCAGGAGTTTCACTGTGAGCAATTTCTCCCGAATGTCTTGCGGCCGCTTTGAGGTGTTAAGGTAATTGAGCTGACCATGCGGCAGCCATTCGGCATCCCTCCCTTCAAAGAAAACTTGTGCCCTCACCCCGAGAACTGTCTCTGTTGTGTGGAAGGCGAATGGGTCCGCAGCTGCAGGCAGTAACGTGCCACTTTCTACGCTCGAAAGTGCACGGGAACGGGCTGTAGGGTAACGGAACCCGAGTGTCGTCTCTATACTCCTCCCACGCTATCCTCAGCGTACTGCATTTGCGTCGACGCCAAGGACCCCAAGAAATGCGTATCCAGCGGTAGAGAACAACCGGAAGTGAGACGGCGCAGACAGACAGCGCGTTTGCCTATGACTAGGCGTCTTGGCCGCGCAGCAGTGAAGGACGGAGTAGGGGGTCGACACCGAGATGTCACTACCCTCCAGCCCCGGTCCCGTGAGTGGAGAAAGTGGCACGCTACTGCAGTGAACCCATTCTCTTCACACGCGGCAAGGACCAGCAGGTGAGTGTGCAGTTCGTCTTCAACCAAGATTCAGGTTTAGTCAGAGTCGAAGAAAGCGTCGTCGGGATCAAGGGGCCCTTGATGCCAACGATCCTAAGACCTAGTTAGTTTATTGGTGACTCTGGAATGTTTTAAGTCATCTAGTTGGGAAGGTTACGGGACAACTAAAAATGGTTTGGGTCCTGTTGCGAAAGGCCAGAGCGCAGAGCACCAAATGACTGAGGCTGCCAAGGCGTGTGGTACAAGAAACATGCGAGCCAGGAGATGAGTTTTTTTCGAAGCAAGGGAACACAAGGTGGATGAGCCACCTAGTATGCGTGTAAAGTTGGAATTTAAAAGGTCACAGCGGTCACAAAGTGCCGTTCAGGGGAGGGTGCGCTGAGAGAAACAGAGAACTGGCGACATTAAAGGGGTTGAGTTTTAGTTGTCCGCAGACCAGTTAGAAATTTTTATTCGTAAGTTCGCGAGAGTTCGTAGGCGACACTGCAATAGGATGTCCTAAGGTAGGATAATTGTTGCCAAAGCGCGTCAGCGAATTCTAGAGGATTGAACTCAGGGACGGGTAGTCATATAGTATGATTCAGGTGGCTGGAGAAAAGGTGGCCTGGCAGCTCATTGCCTATCCCTGGAACGGAGTGGGCGTGGCGTTTGGGCATGGCATAGGTTGAGCTACTCGTGGGATATTTCAATTTGAGACAACTGCCGTCTTGTTCTGTGGTGGCCAAGTAAATGATTGAAGCTGATCCAAAGTCAAAATGCTTTCGAATAGCTCACCAGGAAAGATCAACAGGTCAGCCTGGCCATTTCCAATGAGCTGCACACCGTTGTACGCGTCTTGGGACAGTGAACTCAAATCTACCTTCAGAATTTGCGGAACGATTCTCTGAACGGAGTTATGGAGGGTCTTATCCCCGCGTGGTCGTTTCACATGCTATCGCGAGGAAACGTGGAAGCGTCTTTACATTTATGTATGAGTCATGCTTAAAGACAGCTCCCGCGATAAAAGTGTCAAGGATAATTGCTGATCAATTATGAAACAGTAGCTGATAAGTAATTCCTCAATGAAGGAAAAAAGAAACAAGAGCCCTCAAGAACACCATAAACAAAATCGCGCCCTGACAGTCACACCTCCCTGCGGTCTCTGTGCAAGCCCTGGCTCACAAATCACTTTGTCACATCTCCCAGTAGTGGATATCATCGAATGCGAAGAAAAGAAAAAAAAACAACAGAAACATAGAGGAAAACTCTTGAAAAGAAAAGGAAACATTCAAAAAGCCGGCGTCCGAACTTAGGGTTACGGTAGCGAGCATGTTTTAGTGTAGTGAAGTGCGTCGAGCTTTTGCACCACAGAAATTGCATCATTCGTGATTTTTACGCGTTTTACCTTACGAGATGGGTTGCTGTTGACTGTACGTGCTCCCAATGAATAAAATGTGATGAAGGAGAGCAGAATTATTTACGAGCACGAGCGCGGTCAGCAAAAAATACATGCAGTTCCGATTAATGACTGCCGTCCCAACAAGGAACAACTGAGCGGCTCTCCGTCAGAGGGCAGCTAGCTAGTGAGGCGGTCCAACTGAGCAGGCGTTAGAACTAGAACTTTGAGCGGTTCTAGCTCGCTCCTCGCTCGCTGAGGAGTCGCGAGAGTGAGGCAGTATCTAGCTTGGGGCTGAACTACCTGCCCAAGGAAGGACGACCATGTACTACTTGAGCGCGGGGGCTGTCTGAAACGTGGTAGTAGAGCGCAACGGGTAGGGAGCGGGTTTCTTAGGCGAGACGTCGTAGGATCGGTTCCGGGGCAGGTCGCTTTTTTTGCATTTGTCCAAGAACATAGCCGACAAAGCTTCTAACATCTCTGCTCGCCTGCACTACCTTATAAGGGAACCTGCGATCAGTTTTTTTTTTGAAAGTGTAGACCCATTGTGGCCTGAAAGAGTGCTTCTGCTTGTACCCCTCGTAACACGTGTCACAAGGGTTTTTGCAATGAAATACCATCATATTCATGTTCAGCGGGTTAAATTACCCCTGGGGACAAGTTTCTAGCCGAATCTGATATTTCGACCTCACTTGGAAAATGTGGGCTATTCCATGTAGATTGGAGCTCACCTACCATCGATGACTGGTCTCGGAATGGGATTTCCTCCCGATAGTCAAGAAAATGATGCAGACGGCACAAATAAGTAAGCCAGGTACTGTTGTTTGCGAAAAGACATGACTGAAGAGTTATTTCAGTTCGAAGACCAGTCATCACCAGTATGCTCGTAGTATCGCTGTTGGCTATCAGTCAGCCATGACTATCCATACCCCATTTTTTTCGAAGTTGAGTCAGAAGCTCAGATTTCGCTAAGGTGACGTCCCTAGGGGTTATTTGACCCCCTGAACACGAATATGATACCTGTTTTGCGCGAAGAGCGCTGTGAGTCGCGCTACATGTGCCAACGCTTCGGCGCCAGCGCGCCCGTAAGAAGAAAAACAGTAAAGAAAAACCTCTCTAACTCCGCTCAGAGAATCGTTCCGCAAATTTTGAAGATAGTTTTGAGTTCACCGTCTCAAGACGGGTACAACGATGTGCATCTCATTGCAAATGGCCAGGCTGACCTGTTGACCTTTCCTGTCAGCCCACGCCACGTTCAATCCGGGCGCGCATCCACGCCTACCACATTTCAGGGATTTTGAGGCCCATACACAGGCAAAATGGCCCATTCCATTTTCAATTCACAATAGTGCTTATTGAGTGCATGCGGTGAAATCTAGCACGTACTGAATTCTCTAGCGAAACGCACTCCTCTTTGAACAGCCGTCAGAAAATATGAATTGGAACGGACGGTTGTGGTTGAATGAACCGGACACACTAGAGAATGTTAATTAATCCATCACCCAGAACCGAATATCAAGAAGCACACATCAATTAGTGCATTAGATACCGTAAAATTGTTCAGTCCCGCGTCAAATAGGGAGCGGGTATTGTTGAGAGTTTGCGACCTCGAAGATCCCTCGAGAAAATCTGTCTAAATCAGAGGGAAAAGAGGCGCTCCTAAGTGAGCCCAGCCACGGCTGCTGATTCAGACAGATAATCAGCAGAGATTTGTAAGGGTGCCTTCATACTCTAACGCACCGCCTTCGTCGGCGCCTTGAGCACTTCAAACGTTTTGGGAGAAAGGCAAGCGTTTTGAGCGCAAAGAAAACATACGGTACGATAAATAATATGTATATGCTGGGCTGATACCGATACCTTTCTTTCCGGTCAAAACGCTTGAAACGCCGACGAAAATATTAAGGTAGCCTTGCGTTGGCCCGTGCGTGATGGTGCTCTTCTTTTCTCGCATAACATTTCTTTGTGAAGTGGAGCGTTTGACTGGTAGAAATGAGCTTTTGTGACCTCCGGTTTGCACCTGAGTCTATAAAGGGGTGAAAAGCAAAACAAACATAAAAAGGATACAAGAGGAACATAAAAAAATTTTGAAGAAAAAAACCATGCTTCTCACAGCTAGCATGACTCGAACATAATTCATGAAAATCAGATTCGGAATTTCCGACCCCGTCATCACTTATTGCTCAGGAGATCCACTTGGGATCGACGAGGGACAACTGCATGTGAAACCCATTTTTCAAGTTTCTAAATCGTTCCCTGAAGCTAAGGATTGGTGCTGCTGTGAAAGCATTCCAAGAAGCTAAGAATCCTGGCGCAGATCTTCAGAGAGCTGATTCAGCAGCTTCTCTGTCAACCAAACGGGGGTGCCACGGGATCTGCGGCAGTACATCCTTGTGAGGCCGAAGTTAGAGTCGTTAAAAAGCCTCGATTATTTTCGAGTCCTCCGAAGAGGCGCGGGGGTTCCGAACATACAGTATACAAATGGTCGGCATGTCGGATATGAAATTTGCGGAGAGAATTTGAGTCTTCTACTCACTAATAATTTTGGCCCTATTTTCAGGCGAACCAGGAAGCACGAAAGTGGCATTCTAAGAAAAAAAAATCTTTAGCACAGTCAAACTGCACCCAATCTAGTTACAAGACATCGCGTGCACGAGTTCCATGAGAAGCATGAGCATCTTGATGAATCCTTCACCGGTGCGAAGGAGGTGAGCGGCAAACTGTCCATCAGATTCTGAAGGAGGCTGAGGACTGAACACGAGCTAGTCAGACCGGGTCAGGTAGAATGGTCTCAGGCTTTGCAGCGTTTCTCAACGGCAAGCAGCCAGGACAGACTAGACATCCCTACAATCTCTACAGTCAACTATGGCCTTACAGAGTAACCATAAGCACGGAATAAGAAGATCCCGACCTAAACGAAGGCAGGGAAAGCCACCGCCAAGACGACAGTGGGCCTCTCATGAGGATCTCCGCTAGCCATGACGGAATCTTGGATGATCTTTCACGCAACTGTCAACGGTGTGGTCCCTGCAGAAGGCTTACGTCCCCAAACAGCCGTCAGCCGATTGACAGGACCAAGTAATGCTTGAAACTTTATTTCTTGCACAATGCCTTGACGGGTCGACCAAGCAAAGCTCAACAAAATTTAGCGATGGCGTGAATGAGAACAACTAAGTTTACTTATAATACAATTTTTCGGATTCTCACTTTCGTATGGCACATAATGGCTTCCTTGAAATAAAAGTGAAAGACAAAAAAGGATGAAGTTTCGTGCGGATCCCTTTTTGGGATGCGACATGCATTCAACTCCCATTCAGAATCGAGTGGCTCATTGACTGCGATGGACCCACACAATGACTAGCGGGGCCAACCTATGTGGAAGTCAGCCTTCTTATACTCCCGGATGCGTCTGGTACGAACTGACTTTTGGAATTCAGAAGGCTTGGTTGGCCTGTACGGGATTCGGGTCGCCGATCCGGGATTCGGGTCCCAGACCACGCGCATGATAAGTGTATGTACCACTTGCCACTACACCACCTCCCCTCAGTTAGTGAAGAATAAAGAGGAACCGAGTTCAACTGCAAACTGAAAACTGCAAATATTGTTTGAACAGCTGTCACATCGATCAGGAGGCAAAAACAGGGTGTTCATCGGGCAGTAACGTTGCGATAGCTCCTTTTTGGAAAGTCAGCGAATGTTACCAGTCGGTAAGCACCAGTGGCATTTCGCAGATTCTTCGATCCGACGACATTATCATCGTTAAGCAAACAGTAAATCGATGTTAAAAAATAGTAATGGAAAGGCATGAACTGTGCCTCAAGTGTTGCACTGAGCGACGTCGCGCATTACAGAGTGCAACATAAGTGCGGATCAATTTCTACCCGACAATGAACTTCCATCGATTGTGACCCAACTACAATAGAATAATATCGGAATGACGTTACAGGATCGTCAGAAGCGTGCCCGAAAGATAGGATGCTGGAGAAGTTGAAATGGAAGTAACTCCCTCTAAACAGCAGCCATACTTCGCAGTAGCTAACTACTATCAAGGTATAGCTGACACCCTCAGAAGCTGGAGAGGGAGCAGTGGCGCGAAGCTGCACACCGACCTGCACAAGCAGGATCAACGCAAAAACTACTGAGGGTGAAGATCTTGCCGCCTCTAACCTTGGACGGGGGGGGGTGGTTGACCCGTTAGCTCTCGGGCAGTCAGATCAGCATACAAGCCTTGTAAATCAGGTCACCTGCATTCAAAAGTTTTTTTGGATGGATTCTCCAGCTTCTCTCTTCTTGCTATCTCGGCATAATCCAGAATTGCAGGTGTTTCACTTCTTTGCCTTACAAGGTAGGTGGAACATTCATTAAATAAGCCTGACGTTCTTCAGAAGCCAATGGCTCCGCCGCTCAAGCGGAGGAACTTCTGTTCAACCGACTACACTCATGTGGCAGTTTGAACACCTCCGTTTAAAGGCACGGTCCGCGATCAGGTATCGAAGTTGAAAATATGGCGTCAGGAGGTTAGAGTGGTCCGCGACGAACAACCTTGTACCGGTTTCGCGGCAAAAAATTCTATGGGAGGGGCGCTGTAGCGCAATATAGGTTCAGTGGCTCCTCCTTTTTTCCAGTGACTCCGCCTCCAGACTCCGCCCCTAATGACCGACTTCCAGTGAAAAATGAGATTGCAGGACGAAAAAGCATGATAATCGCCACTTGTACGATCGTAGAAATCTTATCGGTGAATCAGCCGTGCATATGAGGGCGTAGTTTTGGAGATAGAGTTGATTGGGCACGTACAAACTGGGATCGAAATGGGGTTCTATCTAGGGCAGGTGGCATGTTTTTTGTGCTTTTTTTGTTCACAGTCGAGTTACTCAACCCCTTGTCGTCTATATGGAACCCCCTAATCCACCATCTGAGATGGCGAGTAATCGCGGGTTATTCCTTTGAACGACGAACCGCAAGCCACTGAAGATGACGATTCAGTGGAAACTTTGGGCTATATTTGGAGGCATAGGGCACGATAACTTGGTGCCTGCTCTAGCAGGAGTGCCATATAATAGGGAAAATGACAAAAAAACTGAAGTTAAAGACCCAAAAGCATGCGGAAAACCTTTGTTCTGCACGGCATTTGGCGAGCATTTCTGAACGAGTTTTCCATCATGCGATCGGTCGCTTTGATAGATATGGCTGCACGTAGGCAGCGTTCAGACTTGTAGCGCTACTACTGTAGCGCTACAACTGTACCAAACTCCAGGTTCCCTTATGTTTTTCTTTCTGAATTCAAGTCCCTTCACTTTGTCACGTTTTATCTGATCCTGAGCTCCTTTTTTTTCTTTAACACTGAATTTTGATGTAGTTTTGATACAGAACACTGTGATGATTGATTTTATATATCGTTGTCGACTTTAATTATCCAGACTCAGGATTGCTATTGATGTTTGATGTCTTGCAGTGGTGCGTCATGTTGATCCCGATTGCGAAATTGTTCAATACATCAAAATTCAGTGTTAAAGAAAAAAAGGAGCTCAGGATCAGATAAACATGAGAAACAAAGAGAAGGGATTGAATTCAGAAAGAAAAAAAACATAAAAGGAACCTGGAGTTGTATTCACACATTTATGTGGAACCGCTTCATATCAATTGTACTTCATAGCTTACCTAGTTCGAACTGTACGGACAGTTGTGGGCAGGCGGGTGGGGTGAGGTCCGGCATGTTGCAGCTTGATAGGTCGCTATTAGGGTATCTTTGTTGAGAAAGGCACCTTTCACGTTCAGGGACACCGGATTGCTGGGCGTATTTACCTTTGTGGATTTACCACGGCGCCTGTATTTGATAATTGTTCTAAACTTGCGAACACTTCCCCTAAGGCACAGGAGTGAAGCGCTTTGTCTTGCTGTTCCAGCCGAGAAAAGCGAGCACTGAGCGATGTGTGGCGACATTGCCCCAATGCTGGGCAGCGCACCTTTTTTGCCGCGAGGACAATTAGGCGTCGCCAATCGCGGCATGGGAGAGAAACCAATTTGAATACGTTTCAAATTTTCATCAGCCACACATTGACCAGGAAGGCATTGCAGAATGCGTGGTAGCTGTAAACCAGTTGTGTCACTGTGTCAGTTGGGAGTATTTTACTGAGGAGATAAACGGAAGTGATTTCATAGGAAAAAAGGTGATTTTAGGATATACAGAGCTGAAGCTCCACATGCAGATTGCTGATTTGGTAAGCTAACTTCCAACAGTAGCAGATCGAATCCGATTTACCACCTCTGGAGCGGAAATATTCCTTTTGCGAGCTTGCTCCCGCGTTCCACGTAGATGAATTTTTAATTTACCCATTAATTTTTAATTTAATTTAATTTTCAATTTTTAATTTAATTTAATTTTAATTTAATTTTTTAATTTAAATACACGGTAAATTTGCGCATGGAGTATACGCATGAAAATAGGGTCTATCTGAAAGCGTAAACAAAAACAGCGAAGCCTTACCAGCTTCTGCATTGAAACTCTGGTCTTCTTCAATTGTTTTGGTGTATAAACGCCCTAGCATTTATGCGCATTCTTCGAAAAAGGGGAAAACTGCGTGGTCCCACGCAGTTTTTCTCTAATTTCAAGAATGCTCGATGGAAATGCTGCGCGGTAAGACACGCGACGGCACAATTGTTCTCCAATGTGTTTGAGCAAGGCTTTCAGTATCAAAGAGAGCGGAGCGATAGAAGCTCCCTCAGCTGTCAAGAGCGAATTAGAGACACGATTTAAGTGAAGCTCAACCAGATAATTGACATGATGAAGCCACAATTACTAGGGGCTGGCGGGAAAGTTCTGTCATACTTTTTCGAACTCAAAATATAATACTTGCCCATTACCTGAAAAGGGGTAACCGGTGATGTGAGCACTTCAACATCAAGGAGTGCTCTTTCTATTAGTACCACTCGCTTGACTCCTGCTTCTTCTTCTTCTGCAATATGGACAAGGATGTTATCCGCTACCATCGGCACCGACCCCTCCAAGCGCTTCCTCAAACTCTTTCTTCCACCACCCTGAAGCCAGCATGGTAGCTGCAGATGCCAAAATAATGGAGCTGAATAAGGACGATGCCTTCAATCGTCGTGGACAGCCTTCCACGACGCTCATGCTTGAAAGTGGGAGCCCACATGACGAAGTGAAGTTTGGGTTACCTGTGATACTACGAGATTTAGGTGAGCTGCGCGTCCGCGAAATTGCTTGATGAAGAAAGCTGCTTCCTCGTCAACCACGCGTACGCCAGAGCAGCAAAATCAAAGCGTAACCATCAATCAGAAGGAAAAATTTGTACCGCACAGGCCAGTCTTCCCGTGATGGTGCAGCCCAACATCGCCGAAAAAGCGGTTGCGAGCGCGTATCCTATGGTGCAGATCGAGCTGAAGGCTCTCCCCTTGCACTGCTATAGCCCGAACCTTCCGGTTCCAACTGCGAGTTGGCTCCCGTACTCAACCGCTATATGGACAAGAAAACCTCCATAACCCTAGTTAAAGTCAAGATTGAGATGATGTCCAACTTTGCGGCGTCGCGGCTGGCCTGGCATTGTGAAAGCGACTGATACGTGGAGGTGTCTCGAAAAACTGGCAAGAACCCTGAGTAAGCGAGTGCGAGAGAGAGAGCGCCTCTCTATAGAAGAAATCCTAATTTGAAAAATGTGACAGAACTTTTCCCGCCAACCTAATATAACAAAATTCCATAGAAATAAAGAAAAGAAAAAACAAGGTAAATAAATGAAGTAGCAGTTCAAATAGCAGCAGAAAAAGGTTTACATGAAACAAGTCTTTTAGGTAAAAACAAGACTAAAGCGAGATTTCGCTGTGGACCAAGAGCGAACTGGATGGTAGAAGACGGGCAGCTACGGCAAGGAACTGCGCAGATAAACCAGTTGGGGATTGAGCTCCACCACATTGTTCAGAGCGGGGATTTGTCATTGTGGTGGCTGTAGGATTACATGATGAAGAACCAAGGATTCATAGTTCATGTTCCCTGAGACCAGTGCAAAGTGTCGCTCAGCTAAGACTACAGCTTCGTTATTGTAGAAAAAAAATCCTAAGTTGTCATCCTTTCAAATGCAGCACGGTCCAGATGGCTGAGGTGCCACCCACAATTGGTGAGCAAGGAAATATTTCCAACGAAATCTTCCGTCCTTCAGAGTGTGCCTGTCCAAGTGTGAGTAATCTCGTATACATAGCAACCGTTTCCCAAAAGAGGGGAAGGGTTGAATTGAACTTTCATGGGGCTCGAGTCGCAGAGAGAGGTGGAGATCGCTACATACTGCGCGAACTTTTGAGCCTGCTCGGTTCTCGGCCCGATCACAAGCTTACAGTTCGTTCTCGATTGCTGCTGAACGTTTTCAAGGCGCTGCAACACACAGACAAACACACACACACACACGACTAAGGCATTGGAGTAAGCTGCCACTAAAAATAAGAGCCGCGGAACTCGTTAACTCGCAGAAAGGAATGTCAAACCTTAGTTGGTCACTCGTGGAATATGACCAATCGGTACCAATCGACAAAAGACCTCTCCTGACTACTTGGTGGGTAAAACTGTTCCAGGTTACACGACGAACAGGACCACAGCTGCACACCGTGCCCCTTTTCTTATTGGAATCTTGAAACTACGCGGAAAGGACGAAAAGGGATCCCTTCGAAAGTGAAAAATGATGAATCCGCTTCATATGTCAACGAATATGGTCTTTTAAAGCACGGACCAGCCCGGTGAATCATTTTAGCGGTGCCCCGAAATCAAGTCGGCTGTACATCCCCAAAGTTTGTGACCTTTAGTTTGTGGTCAGCTGGTCTCAAAGTCCAGTCGTGCTATTGCATATTGTGGGTAGTGGCGTTCAGCGAGGAATCCATAGTCGCCAAGTGAATCTCTAGGGAAGGAAAAATAAAAAAGTAACCATCTAGCAGTGAAGTAAAAACGAAAACTAAACTGGTGACATAAAATAGCCTTCGAGTTTTGGTGGGTGGGGCAACTAGGGAGGCGTGAGAATGCCACTCATGAAGGCTACCGCCTTTCGTTACTTCCTGTCATGACGCGAAAAAGGAACAGTTTTAGCCGACTGATGACGCAGTCAGATTTATAAGCAGAGATGCCTGCATGAGAGCGTAAACTGCCTTCAACTCTGGATCAGCTCTCAGCGAAGATATATCTCATTTCTGACGTTGCAGGCCATGAAGATGGCGACTAAGCGCGAAAGTAAGCCAAATGCAGCTGTGTTAATATATTGGCAGTGGTTTCGACATTTGCTCAGAGCATTGTTTCCAAATCGTACAGATTTTGGAGAATTGCGAAAGTCATCTGAGACTGCTAGTAGACAGCGGTACCCAAAAACGTTCTGCTCGGGACTTACAGGGCGGGAGTGGGGTCGTCAGGTCGAAGTGGCCGTTTGTAATGAGACCTAGACCACTAGACGTATTTTCAGACGCTGATTTCAAATCTGCATTCCAAATTTGCAAAGCGATTCTGTGAACGGAGTTATGACGGGTCGTTTGGCTGAAGCGGCGCGGGGTCGGCGGCAGTTGCCAGCCAGCGGGCATGAGTAACCGGGATGCAGCGCCTCATCCAACGGCGGCGGTGGCACAGAGGTAGCCTAAGCGATGCTGAGGGTAAGGCAAATGTGGATATTTCCGCACCAGTGCGGAAATATCCACATCAGTGCAGAAGTATCCACAGTGTAGTGGGTGGACGTGTAGTTAGATCATGGGTAGGGTATGCGTGTTCCTAGGCCCGTGGCTGGAACTTAGATGATCTGATGAGGGGGGGGTCGACTAGCTAATACTGGAGCCGGTATTGTACAAGGTACAGCCATATAAGTCATCGAATAGGTCACATTCTGTTCAGTAAGCACACACTACATGAGTTCGTAATAAGATGGAAAATGCTGAGAGTAATGCGGTACGGTGAACTTTATCTTTTTGAGTGTTCCTTGCTTCTGTGTTATGAATTCTAGGTGTGAACAGCAAAAGCTTACGACACCTGGGATTCCCAAGCCGTCTCCGATCCAAGTACTAACCAGGCCCAACGTTGCTTAACTTGCCAGATCGGACGGGATGGCGTGCTTTCAACGTGGTATGGCCGTAAGCGATGCTGAGGGTAAGGCAAATGTGGATATTTCCGCACCAGTGCGGAAATATCCACATCAGTGCAGAAGTATCCACAGTGTAGTGGGTGGACGTGTAGTTAGATCATGGGTAGGGTATGCGTGTTCCTAGGCCCGTGGCTGGAACTTAGATGATCTGATGAGGGGGGGGGGTCGACTAGCTAATACTGGAGCCGGTATTGTACAAGGTACAGCCATATAAGTCATCGAATAGGTCACATCCTGTTCAGTAAGCACTATGAGTCGCAATAGAGATGGAAAATGTGAAGTATGCGGTCGTGAACTTTTTTTGAGTGTTCCTTGCTTCTGTGTTATGAATTCTAGGTGTGAACAGCAAAAGCTTACGACACCTGGGATTCCCAAGCCGTCTCCGATCCAAGTACTAACCAGGCCCAACGTTGCTTAACTTGCCAGATCGGACGGGATGGCGTGCTTTCAACGTGGTATGGCCGTAAGCGATGCTGAGGGTAAGGCAAATGTGGATATTTCCGCACCAGTGCGGAAATATCCACATCAGTGCAGAAGTATCCCACAGTGAGAGTATGGGTGAAGATCCGTGTAGTTAGATCATGGGTAGGGTATGCGTGTTCCTAGGCCCGTGGCTGGAACTTAGATGATCTGATGAGGGGGGGGGTCGACTAGCTAATACTGGAGCCGGTATTGTACAAGGTACAGCCATATAAGTCATCGAATAGGTCACATCCTGTTCAGTAAGCACTATGAGTCGCAATAGAGATGGAAAATGTGAAGTATGCGGTCGTGAACTTTTTTTGAGTGTTCCTTGCTTCTGTGTTATGAATTCTAGGTGTGAACAGCAAAAGCTTACGACACCTGGGATTCCCAAGCCGTCTCCGATCCAAGTACTAACCAGGCCCAACGTTGCTTAACTTTGCCAGATCGGACGGGATGGCGTGCTTTCAACGTGGTATGGCCGTAAGCGATGCTGAGGGTAAGGCAAATGTGGATATTTCCGCACCAGTGCGGAAATATCCACATCAGTGCAGAAGTATCCACAGTGTAGTGGGTGGACGTGTAGTTAGATCATGGGTAGGGTATGCGTGTTCCTAGGCCCGTGGCTGGAACTTAGATGATCTGATGAGGGGGGGGTCGACTAGCTAATACTGGAGCCGGTATTGTACAAGGTACAGCCATATAAGTCATCGAATAGGTCACATCCTGTTCAGTAAGCACTATGAGTCGCAATAGAGATGGAAAATGTGAAGTATGCGGTCGTGAACTTTTTTTGAGTGTTCCTCTGGCTCTGTGTTCTGATTCTACCAGGTGTGAAGCAGGCAAAAAAAAAAAAGCTTTTAACAAAACCACCACCCCCACCCCACGTGGGGGAATCTTTCCCAAGCCGTCTCCGATCCAAGTACTAACCAGGCCCAACGTTGCTTAACTTGCCAGATCGGACGGGATGGCGTGCTTTCAACGTGGTATGGCCGTAAGCGATGCTGAGGGTAAGGCAAATGTGGATATTTCCGCACCAGTGCGGAAATATCCACATCAGTGCAGAAGTATCCACAGTGTAGTGGGTGGACGTGTAGTTAGATCATGGGTAGGGTATGCGTGTTCCTAGGCCCGTGGCTGGAACTTAGATGATCTGATGAGGGGGGGGTCGACTAGCTAATACTGGAGCCGGTATTGTACAAGGTACAGCCATATAAGTCATCGAATAGGTCACATTCTGTTCAGTAAGCACTATGAGTCGCAATAGAGATGGAAAATGTGAAGTATGCGGTCGTGAACTTTTTTTGAGTGTTCCTTGCTTCTGTGTTATGAATTCTAGGTGTGAACAGCAAAAGCTTACGACACCTGGGATTCCCAAGCCGTCTCCGATCCAAGTACTAACCAGGCCCAACGTTGCTTAACTTGCCAGATCGGACGGGATGGCGTGCTTTCAACGTGGTATGGCCGTAAGCGATGCTGAGGGTAAGGCAAATGTGGATATTTCCGCACCAGTGCGGAAATATCCACATCAGTGCAGAAGTATCCACAGTGTAGTGGGTGGACGTGTGTTAGATCATGGGTAGGGTATGCGTGTTCCTAGGCCCGTGGCTGGAACTTAGATGATCTGATGAGGGGGGGGTCGACTAGCTAATACTGGAGCCGGTATTGTACAAGGTACAGCCATATAAGTCATCGAATAGGTCACATCCTGTTCAGTAAGCACTATGAGTCGCATAGAGATGGAAAATGTGAAGTATGCGGTCGTGAACTTTTTTTGAGTGGGTTCCTTGTCGTCTGTGTTAAAATGGAATTCTCTAGTGTGAACAGTGTCAAAACCTTAACGACACCTGGGATTCCCAAGCCGTCTCCGATCCAAGTACTAACCAGGCCCAACGTTGCTTAACTTGCCAGATCGGACGGGATGGCGTGCTTTCAACGTGGTATGGCCGTAAGCGATGCTGAGGGTAAGGCAAATGTGGATATTTCCGCACCAGTGCGGAAATATCCCATCAGTGCAGAAGTATCCACAAGTGTAGTGGGCCTGTCACGTGTCGTTAGACTCAGGTCAGGGTATGCGGTTCCTCGAGGCCCGTGGCTGGAACTTAGATGATCTGATGAGGGGGGGGGGGTCGACTAGCTAATACTGGAGCCGGTATTGTACAAGGTACAGCCATATAAGTCATCGAATAGGGTCTCAGCATTCTGTTCATTAGAGCACTGATGAGTCGCAATAGAGATGGAAAATGTGAAGTATGCGGTCGTGAACTTTTTTTGAGTGTTCCTTGCTTCTGTGTTATGAATTCTAGGTGTGAACAGCAAAAGCTTACGACACCTGGGATTCCCAAGCCGTCTCCGATCCAAGTACTAACCAGGCCCAACGTTGCTTAACTTGCCAGATCGGACGGGATGGCGTGCTTTCAACGTGGTATGGCCGTAAGCGATGCTGAGGGTAAGGCAAATGTGGATATTTCCGCACCAGTGCGGAAATATCCACATCAGTGCAGAAGTATCCACAGTGTAGTGGGTGGACGTGTAGTTAGATCATGGGTAGGGTATGCGTGTTCCTAGGCCCGTGGCTGGGAAAACATTAGATGAATCTGATGAGGGGGCGGGTCGGACTAGACTAATATGGACGCCCCGGTATTGTAACAAGGTCACAGCCATATAAGTCTCGAATAGGGGTCACATTCAGATTCAGTAAGCAACTTATGAGGCAATAGAGATGGAAAATGTGAAGTATGCGGTCGTGAACTTTTTTTGAGTGTTCCTTGCTTCTGTGTTATGAATTCTAGGTGTGAACAGCAAAAGCTTACGACACCTGGGATTCCCAAGCCGTCTCCGATCCAAGTACTAACCAGGCCCAACGTTGCTTAACTTGCCAGATCGGACGGGATGGCGTGCTTTCAACGTGTAAAGCTAGGTTCAATGGCACACAATGAAGGTTCGGATCCCGAGAGTGTGGTTTGTTTTGCATTCCGTGGAGGACGTCCTACGACTATGATAAGCACTTCAAGCGTTGATGTGACCACATTTTTCAACTGGGGCTGGGCGATCAGTGTGATATACATCTTATAGTTATGGGAATTACATTCTTCAAATCATACACGATAATAATGCTATGCAAAAAAATGACTCCTTCACCTCATGAGCAAATATGATACCCTAATACAAAGTGGTCAAAACAGAGAAGTTGCTCACAATGAGAACAACGAATAAAAAAGATCTTGTCGCATCCCGTAATGTCACAGACTATTGATGATTTGATCTATTCCCATAAGATGTAGATCACACTGATCGCCCAGCCCCAGTTGAAAAATGTGGTCACATCAACGCTTGAAGTGCTTATCATAGTCGTAGGACGTCCTCCACGGAATGCAAAACAAACCACACTCTCGGGATCCGAACCTTCATCGTGTGCCCATGAACCTAGACTCTTACCTCTGTGCCACCGCCGCCGTTGGATGAGGCGCTGCATCCCGGTTACTCATGCCCGCTGGCTGGCAACTGCCGCCGACCCCGCGCCGCTTCAGCCAAACGACCCGCTCATGAGACTGGCCGTTCCAACGAGACAGAATTCGCTTCAATTTGGAATGCAGATTTGAAATCAGCGTCTGAAAATACGTCTAGTGGTCTAGGTCTCATTACAAACGGCCACTTCGACCTGACGACCATCCCTAGTTAGTAGATTAGAGCAGGCGAGATCGTGTTGGGGAATCCCCAACGGGCAGGGATGGGGGGGGCGCGTTTAGGCTGAGAAAGCTGAATTTTGATAGTAGATTTTTCTCGGTCGCGGAAGCTGTAAAGGGGGTCGAACTTGGCGTTGTTGGGGAGCAGGAGCGTCATCGTTGTGGATCACACAAGGGGGGGGGGGGCTCGTTGACACCGCGAGGGGGGGTCGTGATCTGGCGCAGAGGAAAAATTTTTCTGATAATTGATTTCTCTTGTTCTCACGGACGCGTAAAGGGGCGGGGGTCGTATTTGGTGCAGTTCAATGGGCGCCACTACTAGTTCACAGTCGTGCAGCAATATCATATTAGTTTTAATTACGGACCATCCTCTGACCTGCCCGCTCCCTCCTTGACAGCAAAATTTTGGGAAAAGTGTACTACCCGCCCCCCCCGGCCCCCTCCCCCCGCTCAACGGCTCGGTTCGATGCAAGCAAGACAGAGGGGCGGGTCGAGTGGGGGTCTTACAACTCACACCACAAAGGGGGGTCGTACCAACTCCCAAAAAGGGGGTCGTATTTTAGTATGGAATTAGGGGGGTCGTAATTTTCAGAAAATGATCACAACGCGATGGCGTGCTCTGGTTGGGAGGGGAGGGAGAGTAGGATTCGCTTTCTGGTCTTCTGGGCCTTCTGGGAGAGGTGGTTGACTTTTCGTGATTTCTCTGTATCATGCGTACTATATACTCCTCTCCCCTCCCGCTCGACAGCGCAATCTTTGGAAAAAAGTAGGGAAGTAAGTAGGGAAGTTTTCGGGAAATTTTGGAAAAAGTGAAAGGAAGTTGGGGAAAATTCGAGGGTCATATTTTCTCGCGGCTTTTCCCGTTTCACATGTGCTAATAACGTCTCCCTCCCCCTCCCCCCTCCCGTTCGGCAGCCCGATGAGGGCACAGGGCTTGAGGGGGGTCGTACCAGCCCCTTGAAAAAGGGGAGGGGGTCGTACGGACTCGACCGAAATATTCAACCAATGATGTGCCCTGATGCAGGCCCTGACTTGAACAAAACTTTTTGACGTCTTCGCCGCTGTGTAATTTGCTCAAAAACTGACGACAAATCATCATCTGGCCAAGAGCAAATGTATGTGATAAGGTACGGTATTTTCACCTCCCTCGGAATGCGTAATAAATTAGACGGCGTCAAAGGTACAGCAGGGAAGCTGGATATTTGGTGGAATGGTTAACAACTCGAATTCCCTTTTAGCTTCTGAAGAGGGAGAATCCGCCAAAAGGTGGGCCGGTGAAAGTTGTTAACCACCTCGAAAGCCATTTCAAAAGGAAGATAGTCACACATAACAACTCTGGATCTGCTGCTAGTCCGCTAAACGTTTATTTAATCCGATTAGCATGCAAGTGACAAAGTATTAGATGAAAAGACAGAATACAGAAAAGAAAATTAGGACGCAGTGATGACACGTACAGTGTTGTTGAAACCGGTACCTAAAGAGGCCATTAAAAGTGGACTAAGCAGAACAAAAAATTGGATGTGCGGGAATCCACCCACCGAATTTCCATCCCGAAATAACAACAATGGAATCTCCTTTGTTGATCATGCCTTTTTCTTTGCCAAATTCAATGCCATGATTAATTCTGTTCTCGCAGTCAATTCTATATT